>CM031243.1:606904403-607062257 GCA_018340775.1 Taxus wallichiana var. yunnanensis
GATTTGACTCTTTTGACTATGGATGAGTTGTATGGAACCTTGATTTCCTATGAAAGGAGGGTTTTTAATTCTAAAACAACTAAGAAAGATATTGCTTTCAAATATGAGATGAATTCCAATGGCAAGAAAGATAAGGATGATGGATATGTTGCTAAGTTTGATGATGAAGAACTCTTTACAATGCTTGCTAGAATATTGAAGGTTGGCTCTAGAAAATATAAAGGTAAGATTCCTTTTAAATTTTTCAATTGTGGTAAAGTATGTCATTTTTCTATCAAATGTCCTTATAAGAACAAGGAGGAAGATCATGATGAGCATGAGCATGATGAAGACCATGACAAGAAGGCTAACAATTTTGACAAAGGTAAAAAGGGTTTCAAAAGGTTTGATAACAAGAAGAAGTTCAAGAAGAGATTCTACACAAAGGAAGAATCCTATTCATCTGAAGAAAGTGGTGATAATGGTGTCTCATATTATGATTATAAATCTTAAAATGAAGATGTAGGTGATGAGTTACTATTCATGACCAAGAATGCTAGATCTATGAGTGATGGTCCTATACTTCTTGGTGACTCCATACAATCTAAAGATGAAGAAGAAGGTGATGACTATGAGATTGAATTGATGAATGTTTAGAATAAGTTGAAGCACTCTGAAAAGAAAAACAAGATGAAATCATTATTCAAAGAATATGAAGACAAGATTCATGATCTTGAAGAGAAGCATTGGTCATAAACAAAGGCTAAATGAGACAGTCAGGATGCTAGAAGAGAAGGTAAAGTTTAGAATAACAAGTTTGCAAGAAAAGGAGATTAAGTTCACCAAATTTGAAGAAGATATAGAGTTTCTAAGGGAGGACTTGTCTAAGGCTATTAATAATCCTAAGACCTTTCATAAATTTGAGAAAATCACTAAGGATATTGATGATATTCTTGGAAAACAAAGATCTACGGGAGATATACAAGGTTTGGGATTCAATAATAACACTAAGGGGAAAGATATGATGCAATAGGACAATTTTTTCAACAAGGATATTGAATATTCAAGTTCAAAAGAGGAGCAAAAAGAGAAATGGAAAAGACAATTTGAAGACAAAGTTAGTTAGGCAACCTTATGCCTCAAGGTATGAAATATATTTTAATGGTTATTGTTTCACATGTAATGGATTTGGGCATATAGATAAGGAATGTAGGAGGTTTGTTAAGGATGCGCATCCATGGAGGGATATTAGAGATGAGAAAACAAGGAATGTGGTTTGCTACAATTTCTATCCTGAAAGGTCATGTTGCTAAGTTTTGTCTGAATGAACCATCAAATCAGAATTTGAGTAATAAAGGTTACAAGGGGTAGAGTTATTTTCTACAACTGTAACAATATTGGAAATTTTTCTGGGACTCGTTATTATGTCCTACAAGGCAAGAGAGGAGCTTCCAAGGTCCTAGAATACATGACAAAATACAAGGAAAAACATGGGAACCAAGAAGAGACAATGTGGCTTAGTCAAATATAGATATGGATGAAAAACATGGAGTTAATCATGGTACATATTAAAAGAAAGAAGGAGATGATTTTAAAGTATCTAAGTGTGTTTGGAACATATTCAACTCACTCTTCTAGGTTTATCATGAAGTGCTATGTCTCTATTAGGCTTCTTAGAGGCATATTCATTCATATGAAGCATTGTGTGAAGGGGGCATGATTTTTTTGAAGAATGAATGTTGTCAAAGTGTCAAGGTGAAATGGTGTTTTCTCCATCTATGTGGGTGCATCTAGAATGTGATTGAGGATCAAATCAAGGTATGTATGTATGTATTTCAATTCTATCATTGAAAATTATATTTTCTCGCTTAGTAGTCTGTTTAGTCATATTAGGAGAGTAATCTACCTATGAGGTTTGTATTGTATGTAGTCAACGTACCCTATGTGTTTTAAAGATCCATTTGGTGATCATGAATTTATTCCTTGATAATCTAAGTCTTGAAAGTTCTATTTCTACCTATGTATGAAAAGAAAGTGTCAAAATATACTTTGTATCAAGTGTGTTATGTCATGTTGTAGCAAGTATCAAAATGTTGATTGAAATGGTTGTGCTCTAAAGTCTCTGTACAAAGTATGAGGGATTCATCAAAAGAAAATGTTTTATGGTCTAAGTTGGCAGTACAAGAAGCATGAATCAAGATTGTGTCAATGTTTTTATCTATTTTGATGAGTCATTATGGTCTTTAGGGTCCGAGGAAATTTTCAAATTATCATACCATCAAGGAAGGTTTGTAAAATGTTTTGAAGTATGTTAACAATGAAGATTTTCCATGGAGTCTAGGTATGTCTATGATGTTTCGTAGTCCATATGATGAGTCTTGAAGTATATAGGTTAAGAATTTTTTTAGACATCAAGATGGCTCTGTGTGTAGGTGTTTAATAAGTTGTTTTTGAACTTGTATGGAGATTTGTGTCTTGCAATATGTGTCAAGGTCTCTCATAGTGTTAGTGTCACTATGCATCAAAGAATCCTAAAATGACATAAGGAATGGAAATGTAGTAGTGGATCATGGATTCAAGGAATTTTCTTCATGATTCTTGAATATAATCAACATATTTTAGAGGTTGGATTCAAGACTAACAATAAACAATGAGAATAATTTGTGAAGAAAATTCATTCATCAATATGATGAATTAATTGGACCTTTTGAGAAAAATGGTTTGGTGCTTCCCAAGGGTCATTGTGTTCCTCTTATATAAATGTATAGGTTGGTATGTTATTTCAAAAAGCTACAAAGGCTTAGTAAGATGAGGTACATCCTTTTGTTAATCACTAAAACTGATCAAAGTGTGCAAGTTTCAAGAGATGACTACATGTTTGAGTGTGGTATTGAGGAATGTAATGGTGAACCCCATATATGTTATGAGTTGTCAAAAATCAAATGTTGAGACTCATCCCTTGAATCATGACTAAGAAGTCTGTATAATGAGTATTCATCTTGGAATTAGTAACACAAGGAAAGAGTAAGCATGTGAAATGCAAAGGTGATTTTTCTCGCTTAATAGGCATTGTTCCAAGCCTGCAAGTAAAGTAGATTGGGTTCAAAAGATGATTTGATTGTCTTTGAAACAAATTAAAGGAAGATTCAAGTAAATTTTTTCATCATAAAATATACTTGAAGGATTGTGGAGATCTTTCATATATGTGAGGATCAAGGTTAATGTTCTCAATTATTAATCATGTATGTTTACTTGTTTATGGCTACTTAGAAGATATACAATGATGTTCCTGATAGGTTTATGAAGTATATTGATTATTGATAAGTTATACTTTCCTAAAATGAAGATTATTCACCTCTTGGAGATGGTTCATAGAGCTGGAGCAAAGTGGTATGTGTAACCCAAATCATAAGGTATGTTTCTTAAGCCCACTCAAAGGTTACAATTTTCAAGGTAAAGAATGACATGTCATAGACTTAGTGTTACATGACATGGCCTATTATTCTATGACATGGAATCATTACATTTCCATCTCACAATATGACAGGTCCTAGTGGTTTTGAAGACATGAAAGAGACCAAGAAGATATATTCCAAGATTTCTAACCCTGTTAGAGAAAAAATGCAATGAGGTATGGTTCTTTCAATGGTTATTTCTATATTTTTCATGATTTTGGTCACAAAGATAAAGATTTCAAAATATGGTCCTCTTGGAATGGTGAAAGCTTCTTTAAAGGTGAATGCTACTCATGTTGTGAGTATGGTCATAAGGCTAAGTATTGTGGTTGGAATTTGAGTGCATATTAGCCAAGAGGCAAGAAGAATTTTTTTGTAAATATCAAAAAATAGGTCATATAGCAAGATTTTTGTCAATTTGAGTCCTCCATACAAAGTAAGAAGTATGATGCATTTAAAAGGGAAAATAATGTTTTTGTCAATAGTTCTATCAAAGAATAACTAGGTACACCTATGACATTCAAGTAATCTAAGCATGATGTTCAAGCTAAGGAGAATGTATTATATACATTATTGAAGTTTGAACCAATAAATTTTTTCATAAAAGGGTTAAGCCTAATCAAGGAGAAAACTATTAGAAACAATGGTGAGAATAAGGAAGGAAAGATAATAAAGGTCAAATCAAATCATGGAGGTATGATTTCTATTATTGAAGAAACAAAAGATGAAGGAAGTAATGTGTGCTTGACTGCAATCGAGTCATTATTGCATGAAAAGTTAAGAAGTCTAGGTATTTGGAATACTTAAAAGGTTATAAGGTATGATCTATGAATAAGATATGAGTTTGTACATCAGAGTCCCGTAGTCACTAAAGATGTTGGTTGTAGAGGTATGTTTGTATTTTGCATTGATATCATTCAAGTATTTGTGGCATGAGTTATAAGAAGTTAAATAATATCTTTCCTATTTGTACAAGTAAGAAGGTCAAAATTCAGTTCTAGATTATAAAGTGTACGATTAGATTCAATAAGGTGTATCTAAGCATCAAGAAGGTATTATTTAATTATTAATCAAGATTCTGATGTCATGTAGTCTTAAGATTGAATCCAAGGTCCGTATTGGTGTGTTTTTATATGTATGATTGAAAATAATGTCATTGTAGTCTTGTGTATCTATATAAAGTTGTAGTCATGCTCTTGCATCTTATGTCATTCATAAGAAGTATGTTGTGTCAAGTGTATGTATCTAGGAGGGATCAAAGCATATAACTCTGTACTAATTTATTACACTTTTTGTAACTTCAGCAAAATATGTCTTTACAACCCAAACATAACCAAACACAAATAAAATGACCAAACATGTATTTTTAAGAGCTTAAATGCACCAAGGAGTTTTAGATCCATAATTCACTGAATCGTTTTAGTTTTTTTTTAAAAAAATATGTATGTACCAACTATATTTAAAAAAAAATTTGGCCACCAAGTGGGACATACTATTATTATTTGACTTGGAGAGTTTGGTTGTCTTGAAGGTTTATGAAGATATCATATGTAGATAGATAGATCCGTAGTAGTAGAAATTTGAAGGATAAAAAAGTCTATTTTATAAATTTTAGACAAGGTGTCACAATAATGGAGTTTTAACCAAAATATTAGTGTGTTCTTGATGGAGTGAAATTACCATTTCAAGGTTTTCTTGACTATACTCCGATACGATACTAATATTTTTCTCTGAAGATCAGTAGATGCTTTGAAGTTAGGTCTGCTTTTGAGAATTCTAGTACATCATGAAGATATGCAAGTGAGTTTAAATTATGGTGTGACTCTACCAAGGAATAAATAAGGTATGTTTAGTATATTTTTAGTCAGTCAAGTAAGATCAATTTGAAGGTTGATGGTGTTCTAGGCCTAATTATGAAATATAGAAGTATAATTGTCAAAATATTAGTGTCATAATGCCATCAAAGAAAGGTGTTTGGAATACAAGAGTTAATAATCCATAATGTAGTTAATGACATGCTTGAAGAATTGTGAAAGAGTGCATCAACCGGTAACTTGATGATCCTAAAGTTAGAGAGACATGTTCCGTGTCTATGATAAGTCATAAGGAGATTCTAAATGAAGTATGATAGGTCAAGGAGGTATTGGTACATGTTGATGAACCATTAAGAAGAAGTTGTTCATATGAGTGAGGTGCATATTGGGATTATAAGTTGTGTGACAAAAAAATTTATGCCATGAATAAGGAATTTCATTAGTATATCCTTACAAAGATCTTTCATTTAGGGTTTGTAGTTGTATGTGTGTGTTCTCTCAAAGTTTAAAGATAACAATGTAGATAGTGTGACCTTAATATTTGTAGATGTTAATAATAGTATAATATTATCTCAAGGATGGTTCAAGAAGCACTATAGAGTCAATTTGATCATGCTACATGAGGATTACATCATGGTTTGAGCCTCAAGTCCATAGATGATTGATATTCGTAGGTATCAAAGGAGTGACATCATGAGTAAGTTCAAAAGGTTATTCATTATATCTTTGAGTTGTAAGAATGTATATTCCCAAGGGGAGATGTGTTTCTCCAAAATGGAAATCATGCAGCCCATATCATCTCATGGTAACATAACTCTATTATGTTTGTACAATAAAGAAGAAATGTCTCACCATCTACGATACAAATATGTGAAATAAAAAGTGAAGTCATGTTAGTTTTTCATTCATGAATATGTTTGTGTTTATCTTGTATCTATGTCTTATAACAGTTAAGAAGGTATGTATGATTATCTCTATTTATTTTTAGTTAAGTACATACTTGGTAGGTTGATCCTGTGGGGATTAAAGTGAGGTCAAGACTAAATATGAAGGAGTCAAGGGATAAAGGATAGTCGGGATAATGTACGAAATACTATATCATGTAGAGTGTGAAAGAGTGCATCAAGAAAGTGACTTGATGATCTTAAAGTTATAGAGACATGTGACAAGTCCGTGATAAGTCATAAGGAGATTCTAAATGAAGTACGATAGGTGAAGGAGGTAATCTGGTACATGTTGATGAGCCATTAAGAAGAAGTTTTTCATATGAGTGAGGTGCATATTGGGATTAGAAGTTGTGTGAGAGAAATGTTATGTCGTGAACAAGGTATTTCATTGGTATATCCTTATGAAGATCTTCCATTTAGGGTTTGCAGTTTTATGTGTGTGTTCTCTCCAAGGTTGAAGATAGTAGTGTAGATAGTGTGACCTTAAGATCTGTACATGCTACTAGTAGTACAAGATTATCTCAAGGAGGATTCGGGAATCACTATAGAGTCAATTTGATCATGCTACATGAGGATTACATCATGGTTTGAGCCTCAAGTCCATGGATGATTTAAATTATTAGGTATTTAGGGAGTGACATCATGAGTAAGTTCGAAGGTTATCCAGTGTATCTTTTAGATATAAGAATGTATCTACCCAAGGGGGGTTGTGTTTCTCCAAAATGGAAAGTATGAGGCCTATATCATCTCACAAAGAATAGAACTTTGTTATGTTTGTACAAGAAAGAAGAAATGTCTCAACATCGGCTTTGTGCAAGAAGAACAAGTGAATTCATTTTAGTTGTTGATTCATGAATATGTTTGTGTTTATCTTGGATCTATGTCTTATAAAAATCAAGAATGTCTATATTTATTTGTAGTTAAGTACAAACTAGTAGGTTGACCTAAGGGGGATTATATTGAGATCGAGACTAAGTATGAAAGAGTCAAGTGATAAAGGACATTCATGATGATGCAAGAAAAGAATATATCATGTAGAAATATGAAAGATAAGTCATAAAAAGGTGACAAAGGTGTCCAAATATAGTTTTGTAATGTATGATGAATTAAGTCGAGGAAATGTGTTAAGAAATATAATGACCTATTTCATATGAGAGAAAGCTAGAGTATGTATGAACAGAGCTATAGGTGTGCACAAATTGGAAGTCTGCTCCATGATCATGAATCTAAGGTGTCAAGAAGAGATAGTTTTGTTGAGATGTTGATTGTTGTGAACATACTGACAGGGGGAGTTTTTCATATGATCAAACACTTATGATATCATGAAAATAAGGCACTAAACATTGAAAAATTAGCTCAGGATCGTGGGAGTTGGAGAAGGTCTCTCTTCATGGTGTTTTCTCAAGGTGTGTGACTTTATATTTTCATAGGAAATTAGTTTATGATAGTATGATGTCAACGGGAGCATCAAGATGATGTTTTATATGGTGTATTTTCTCCTATTTTATTGAGAAACTTGAAAAATATGTACTCAAGAAGTGCTTTATGGCTCATGGTCCTAAAGGTGGTTATCTTTAGTGTTTGGAGGCGAGTTTGGTTTTTTAGCATGATACAAACCTAGAAGATGGACTATAACATGTATGAATCCCAAGTAAATTGGATATAATATTAGGAGGAGCTATGTACATGTTTATATTAGGTACATGGATCTCATTTTCTACTATTGAAGTCAAGAAAATAGAGTACGAGCCAAGGGTGAGCTTGTAAGCAAATAAGTTTAAGTAAATGCATTGTTTCCATTGTGTCTTGTCATTGTTTTTATGTTGAGTTGTCATTGTATCCATTTTCATAGATGTAAAAGGGGAGAGTAGGCTTAGAAACATGAAAGAGGGAGTCTTATAGGTATTTGGTATTATGGTTGCCATTAATGTTTCTGAAGTTGGTTTTCATCAATGACAAAGGGGGAGATTGTTGGCAATTGTGTTTATGGTGTTTTCATTTATTTCAAAGGTCATTGATGGAAAATGGAGTTTAGGTGTCATAAGAGTCTCCATGAGGTATCAATCATAACCAAGCATGAAGTTTGATTGGTGGTGTTTGTTTCATGAAGTTGTTATGGTGTCGTGACATGGTCTTGAGCATCAGTGCAAGCATGTATGGTCATCATAAGGTGAGTTCCAAAGTTGTTTAAAGGTATTCATAAGGTCAAGAATGTTCCATGATATTTTTGGAATGTGTCCAGTTTTTGTAACATGTCATCATGGTCAGTTCATGTGATGTCATGTGTTGAAGTGGTCATTCTAGGCCTATTCCTAAACCTAGTGCATGTTGCATGAGTGAGTAACCTGCGAAATGGATAAAGGAATACTTGATGAATCATGTGGAGTGTATGTTGAGGTTTTACAAAATGTTTATGAGGAGTATCAGGTCATATCTAGGTTGGTAAGTGCATGTTTAGGGTCCTTGAGAAGCAAGATAGTGAAGACAATGCTAGAAGACACATGTAAGTCATGGTAGTGAGAGAGATTAAGAGGAATTTGAGTATGGATGATTCTTGGTATAGTTAGAGGAGGTTTTAATGATGCTTGCAGCAGTCAAGATTTAGGTCGAGGTTGTGAATATTTTGCATGTTTTGGTGTTTTTAGAAAATCGAGTTCTAAAGAGTGCAAAAACCAACTCGATAGGTAACTTCAGATGCTCACCCACTCATAAAAACTTTACATGGGACCATATGGATTTTATGGATGATTTTTCATTGAGCTAATATTTTTTTCAAAAATAATGGATTGATTTGATCGTTAGAATTTTATGAACAAATGTTAAGAAGGTAAGTTGGTCTTAAACCCTAATCAAACCCTCATATTAGAGTGATATGGAATAAATGAATGGTATGGTATCCAAATTAATTTTGAAATACAATTTTATGCATCAAGGTTTTGGAGGATTCTCTATGGTTCATTTTTGTGGTGGTTTCATGATCCAGTTGTTTCAGGAAGATGGAGAAAAACCCTAGTTTTGTGGAGATTTGTAGTTTTAGGGATGAGATGGAAGATTCATAATGAAAATTTAATTGTTATAGGAATATTTTGAGGTGTGATATTTTCCATGAATATTTTCAAGTGTCTCAAGTGAATAAAATTTTATTTACATGTCTCCGAATTTTGTCTACTGATTTTGGCTTAGAAGAGCTAAAAACTAGCCTTATGGTATAAGATGAGTCTGATGGTTTTGCATGTTATAGCTATGATTTTTGTCATGGATATTTTTTCACACATAAAATTATGTGTTGAATCCTTTTGTTTTATCAGATGATGTGGTTTTATGTTGATACCCCCTAATGGCCTAATTGGTCCTATTAGGCTTTCCAATATTAGTGACTAAAACAAGTGTGTTAGATCAATTTTCTCTAAATGACATATGTTTGTTAGTACTTGAGAATGTTTTTAGAAGTTTTCTTGAATTGATTTAGGTGGTGGTTGAGCTTTGAATTTAATTTGGAGATGTTTGAGCATGTTTCTCTTGAGATTGGTTCTTGAGTCTAGATTGGCGCTTTGACCTATTTCAAAGATTGAGTTGGTTAGAGACCTTGCTTTATGTTTTAATGAATAAAGTGAGTTGTTTAAAAAATTAGACTCAGATACCTTTTCTTTGATATGCTACTTGATCCTTGATTATGAGTTTTTCTATGAGAATTTGGCTAATCTTCAAGACTATATTATGGGTGCTTGAAGACCTAGTTGAGTTTTCTTGCAAGATGGTTTGTTTCATGGTAAATTTGAAGGTTGCAGATGTTCTTGAGCTATTTAGTGATGATGATAGGTTGTCCTTGAGTTTTATGAAGCTTTTGGATCCATGAAAAATATGGAGTGTTTCCTTGGATCTCTTGGTGCATTCCTTGGAGGTTTTGGCTTATGTTTTAAGCCTAGTGATGATCCTTGCGCTTATTCTTGTTGATGTGACCCTTTTTGACGTACTTGGGTCTCCTATGGAGTTTTATATGATATTATAGGTTAGTTTTATGTTTGGCATGACCAACCTTAAGGGTCTTATCCAACCTGTTGTCATTTATGGGGTGTGTCAACTATGAAATTGATGTGTGTGTGTGCTCATTTGAGCTAGTTAAGAGAAGGGGGATATGAGTGAGATATATGAGGTGAAGGAATAGTAAAGAGGGGTAAAGGAAAGATCTGAGAATAGATGTGATGAGCTGAGAAATATAGAGGAGTAGGAATGTAAGTTCAATATACATAATCAACAAGAGAAGAGGTAGATTTGAGTGAGTTAGGAGAGAACTTGTTTTGAGAGGGTTTGAAGAGTAGTGAGTTGAATTTTTGATCACCATCAGTTTTTATAGAAACATATCTTCAGTGATCATCCATTTTAGGTGGTTGATTTGGTGTTTGGTCATCTTGGGGTTGTATCCTCCTTATAGGATTGGTTTCCTACTAAACTAGGGGTTGGTGCTCCTTGTGGGATTGGTGTCTCACTAAAAAAATATTTTGTGATGTGTAATATTCATGAAATTCCTTTGTTATGAGTAATATTAGTAGATGTTGAGTGGGTTTTCTTCCCCTTGAGGGTTTCCCACATATATCTGGTGTTGTTGTGTTTTCTCTTATCTTTTACACTTTTGGATGGTTGTAACATACTTAATAAGCTCACATGTGGTTATGTATAATGAATGGTTGATTTGAATGATGAATATATGACATGGTAAAAGAAGTTAAAGTTTTTGTATGACTAATTCACCCCCTCTCCATCAATGTTCTTCTAAAAATACTAAAAATAAATCCAATAATTTTGAGCACTCCATTTCCCTTTATACTTGCTCTTTCAACCTCCAATGATAATGAAGTGATCTTAGATAGTGGTGCATCTAGAAACATGACATATATGCATGATATCCTTCATGATATTGTTGAATTTCATGAAAACATTTATCTAGGAGATAACTCTGTCATCAAATTTGAATGTTGTGGTAATATTAATATTAGGAATGGAGTCATTAGAAATTTGTTGTTTGTTCCTAACCTAAGAAAAACCATTTTATCTTGTTCTCAATTAACTAAATATGATTGTAAAGTTTTGTTATTACAATATAAATGATATGTTAAAAATAAGCTAGGTAAAGTAATTTCTACTAGTTTACAAAAGAATGGATTGTACCTTTTTGATGAATTTTTGTTGAATCTTGTCTTTCCACATCTTCTTGCAGTGTTGTTTAGTTATGGCATGAAAGCTTTGGCATGTAAAATTAAAAAATTTATATGAGATGTCCTGCCTTAACCATAGATCTTCCTAAGATAAAATTAGATCATGAATCTTTTGAAAGTTGTTAGCACATTAAACATGTAAAACCATTTCACAGATAATCACCGTGATTCTAATTCCTCTTACATACTTGATTTTATTTTAGAGTGTTGTTCTAGGCCCTTTGGGAGTACCTTCTATTGGTGGTGCTTTATATGTTATTTTTATTGATGATTTCTCAAGGATGACATGGCCTTATTATATTAGGAAAAATTCTGATGTCTTATCTAAGTTTCAAGAGTTTAAATCCCATGTTGAAAACATGGCTAGTCTGAAAATTAAAAGAATAAAAACTGATAATGGAGGTGAGTATGTTAATAATAATTTTGATGAATTTTGTGTATCTAGTGGAATCCAAATGGAATTAACAACTCCCTATTCTCCTCAACAAAATGGAATAGTTGAAAGGAAGAATAGAAACAGTCTTAGAAATGGTTAGGACCATGCTTCATGCTTCTAATGTGCCTAAATTTCTATGGGCTAAAGCTATGAACATTGTTGTTCATATTATAAATATAATTCCTACCAAAGTGTTGCATCAAACCACGCCTCATGAAGTATGGACTAAGAAAAGTCTGATATATCTCATTTAAGGATATTTGGCAGCCCTACTTCTTTTCATATCCGTAAAGTTAAAAGACAAAAGCTTGATCCTACCTCTTACTCATGAATTTTTGTTGGTTATGATAGTAAAATAAAAGGATTAAGATTTTATGATCTAGTTAAGCATGTGATTGTAGAAAATAGGAATGTGCATGTTCTTGAGAAACCTTTTTGTAAATATGTCACTCTTCCCTCTTCTGAGTGTCCTAAATTTGAAACTGTTCTACAAGAATCTTTTTAGTCTCCTTCTAATATGATGGATGTATAAATTGAGGGGGAGTATTCTCAATCCTTGACTCAGACTAGGATTCCTAAAAGGGCCAAAAATCTAGTTTCAAACTCTCAACCTAATGATTTGAGAAAAATAACCCGAATCCAACATTAGTATCATACCTTGTCAATTGTATAGAAGGTTGAAATTCAATATTTTGAAGAATCCAATCTAGATGGAAGATGAGTTACAACTATGGAAGTTGAATACAATTCTCTAATCAAGAATCAAATATGGGAATTATTCTATCTTCCATGTAAGAGAATCATTGTAAGCTCTAAGGTATATCAAAAGTACAATCAATTATGCTTTGTGTTATTCTTCTTGTGATAATGCACAATTATTTGATTATTGTGATTCCACCATATTGGTGATATTGTGGATAGAAAATCTACTTATGGATATGCTTTTGGTTTATAAATTATATTCAAAATATAATCATGCCTTAACCCAATGGGTTGACTTTTAAGAGTGAATCGTGACTACCCACCTTATATATATAAAATGTGATCTCATTACGATTGATTACATAGGTTGTAACATATATGCAAGAATATTTCATATACATGAGGTGAATGAGGTAAAACTCATGAGAAAATGTATGAGGTGGTTTGTAATACCTTATTGAAGGTGTAACTACATGTGGAAATAGTGGGAGTGTTGGGTAAAAGTATATTCTCAATAAAGATAAGTGATTTTTCAGTGGGTTTTTTTACCTTCTATGGTTATACCAATTATATAATTGTGTTACTATGTTATTTACTTTAAATGATATTTACATTTTGTGATATGTAATATAAACATCTAAATTTATGTTCTTAATTACTGCACTTCATAAACTATAATATTCAAAAATTTATATTATGGATCTATAATTCATTACATTATTCATCCTATAAATTTCCTAATAGTTCTATTACATTATGTCCCAAAGTATTTTATTATATGCATGATTCCCAATAAATAAAACTATACATTTATAATACTTATTTTACTTTACATCGACATTATTGTATCTTTTCATGGTTTTTTCCTCATATTTTCTAGAATTATCCCTTTACTTTTGGACATCACACAATGTTTTACTCAAATGAGAATTTCCTTATTCATCTTTGGAGCTTTCTAGACATGATCACCTAGTATGTGATTATAGCAATCGATGTTATCATCTCCTTGTGAGTAATTATATCCCTTCATTTATGTTCTTATATTTTAAAATGGAACACCACTTGTTTATCTTTTATAAACTTTTATTGATTAATTTGGGTCATATTTTAAGGTTGTTAATGTTGAAATTCAAGAAAAGGAATCATTTATATGCATGACATACTTATAAATTAAAAAATAAGCAAGAGGGAACTAAACTAGTTTATACTAAGGACCTATATAGAAACTAAGGCAACTATCTAGAGAAAGCGATTACATTTGGACTACATTATTCATTGTATAAGAAGGGGAAAACTATTAATTCTATAACACACAATATATTGGTGGTAAATTAGTTGTAGCTTGTTATCTTGGTGTAACTTACACAAGGGCAACCTATTTTCAAGGAACACAATTTCTATCACAAACACACACACACACACACACACACACACACACACACACACACACACACACACACACACACACACACACCATAACTACGTAGAGTTTGAAATGTAGTGTAGCACTTGATGAAAATCACATTGGAGTGACTAATGAGGTCAGTCTAAATAAATAACTTACATATTTTATCTAGTCTAATGTGTGCTTGAGTCGTGTACAGGTAGCTAGGGTTTGTTTTGCAAGTTCAGATGTTACAAGAGAACCCTAAAACAAAGTGGATGCAACACAGAGTGAAATGAAGAGAACATTGTTAGATACTAAAAAAACTATATATGAATTCATCACCGGATAATCATGTCCAATTAAATTACAAGTGCTAGAGATATTGTTCCAACACAACTTCCATATCAATATTTTTCAAACAAAGTGTTATCCATTTTTACCCCTTGGAAAAAATTAAATCCTTGAAAAATTTGGACTTGGGTGGTTGATGGAGCTTTAATGGAGAATCAGCAAACCAATCGGTAATTTATATGTTTTGGGTACTTGGAATCATTTGAAGTAATTTCCCTTGGCTTCATAGTTCCATACTTAACCAAATTTGAGAAAAAAGGGTTAAAAATCAGCTTGGTGAGCTCATGAGCGAGTTGGAGAGTAGCCCGAAAATTTATGTTGCTTTAATACTGAAAGTAACTAATTAAAGTACATCCAAAACCCCAAGCCAAGGTGATAGAGGAGATTTGTGTAGGGTTTCGATATGGAATTACTTGTGAAGTAATTCTCGCCAAAAATCCAAAGTAAAGAAGTCTCCAAAACCCACAAAGAAGAGGGTGAAGTAAGGAGTTATGCGGAGATGTTATGTTGCATTAATGCAAAGTAATGCTCGCAAAAAAATCTGAAGTAAAGAAGTCTTCAAAATCCGTAAGGAAAATGGTGAAGCATAGAGTATTTTAGGGATGCAATGTGACAAAACTGCAAAGTAGTTCTCACTCATAGATCCGAGCTAAGCAACTAAAAAAACCCCACAAAGCAAAGAAGAAGAAGGGAATTTATGCGGGGATGTGATGCAACATTAATGTGAAGTAATGGTCACTCATGAAACCCAAGTAAAGCAAGGCAGAGAAAGGAAGCGGTTGAATGTCGAGTAACACGGTGAGATGGTGGAAGTTAAGAAAAGTCCCATCCAGAGCCCGTGAAGAAGGAATGATAAGGAGTAATTAAATCTTGGAAACCCGCACAACCATAACTTTTGACTCAAACCTCCATTTTCCACAAAATTGGACTTTTTGGAATCGTTTCTTCACGCTCTTCATCATGGAACCGAAAATCAAATTTTAGAGGGAAGAAATGGGTGAAAAATGAGAAAAATGTGGGAATAGCATATTTCCTTGGGATCTAAGAAAAAACCCAGCCAAGTGTCAATCATCCTTTGTTGGTAATCATTTTGAGCTTCTAGAAGGGTGGACCACTGAAAATGAGCTCTGGAACTCTCTCTCTCTCTCTCTCTCTCTCTCTCTCTCTCTCTCTCTGGGATCAATAAATGTAAGTGCTAAGGCAAAATTTTTAGGGGGGATGTTCATGTAATGGAACTCTATCAAAAAATTTCCAGAGTAGTGTTGAGTCACGACCTCTAATCAAATATTCAGTAAGAAGATCCTTTCCTTCTTTTACAATTGTAATGAATTGTGCATCCATTTAATCAATAAATCCATGTTTTGTGGCTATTCTCTACCCTAGTTTTTTATTACATTTTCCTTTCCTTTCATTGCATATTCTAGGTTTTTACATTCTATGTTCTTCTTGCAGGTTCAAATCTATTATGCTCCATGGAAATTCTTGACAATGAAATAAATCTTGACAATGAATACTTGAAAATAATATTTGACACAAAATATTTACACAGAAACAAGATGGTGCTTGTGTATTTTATTAATATCAAAATCAAGCATTACAAACAAATGAGAGAGCTACAATATTTATAGATATTGGACAACTTCTATCTCATCCACAATATATGGAAATAGATCACCTAATTTGAGAAAATATGTAGGAATAGCATATTGCCCCTAATTGCCCCTATTG
The DNA here is from genome assembly GCA_018340775.1 of Taxus wallichiana var. yunnanensis. Taxonomy (NCBI): domain Eukaryota; kingdom Viridiplantae; phylum Streptophyta; class Pinopsida; order Cupressales; family Taxaceae; genus Taxus; species Taxus wallichiana. The sequence continues at coordinate 606,920,416 of CM031243.1, forward strand.
CCCCTCATGGAAATCATTTGGGAACAAAATATGCAAGATAGAACATGATCCCACAAACCAAGGGATAAGACAACTAAAAGAAAACTCACTAATAATTGACTTTATCTAAGCTAACTTAAGTAATTAAAAAATTACTTTATTATAATATCAATTTAACTCATATGATGAATTAAGTGTTAGTTTATTTCCAAAATACCCCCATTAATTCAGCATACTCAGAAGTGAACGTGATAGAAAAATGAATTCCTCAAATTTTGGACGTGCAAGAGACTTTGTGAAGATATCTACACACTAATGTCCTATTGGGCAATGTTGGAGTTGGATGTTGTTATTCTACACATGTTCATGAATGAAATGTACTTTCACCTCAAATTGCTTGGTGTGCTCATGAAATACTAGATTCCAAACAAGTTTTATTACTCCTTCATTTTCTACATGCAGGATTGTTGAATATTTCTATGGTATTCTCAATCCTTCAAGTATATGTTGAGCCATATCTCATCATAGACAACTCCACCTCGCTACACGATATTTTGATTCTATGGAGGATCTTGAAACACAAGTATTCTTCTTGATCCCACATGATATTGGTCCAAATCCTAAAAAGAATACAAATCTTGAAGTGGATTTCTTGTCATCTATGTTTCTGCATGATCCGAATCAATATCCTCGTCAAGAAGAAGTTATTGTTCTTCTTCTATTCTAGGCCATATTCTATAGTTTCTCGATGTACCTCAATATCCACTTTGTTACTTTTTTAGGAAAATATATATTTTAGTGTGAAAAATATCTAATTATGTGTGTAAATGAGTTGTTAGTAACAACTCATAGAGATCTAGAAGTTAGAATAAGTCTCTTAGAGAGATAAGTGGGATTGTGTGTGAGTTGTACATGATAAGCTTTGATTCCTAATCAATAGGATCAAGCTACTTGTATAAAGGCATATCAAATATTGAATAAAGAAGTCTGAATGAAATACAATATCTTTGGTTTTATTATTTTACCATGCAATGTTTTATTTTTTATTGATTAAATCATGCACGTTTTCTAGATTTGGTATCAGAGCAGGTTAGACTGCAATGATTTCCTGTAGGAGTTTGTGAGGTATTTTGATATGGAAGTAATTGTCTTCCGGCGCCATTTCTGGGAATAAATCTGGTCTATGTTTGAGTTTCAAAACAAACAGATCGTCTAAGTTCGACGAGGTCTCTCTCGTGTGAATCTGCATTGTTCGGATGTCCTGATGCATCGTGTCTTTCTCGGGTGAATCCATAGTCGTCTGGGAATCTGGTTTCAGCTATAGTACAGATCCGTTGTAACAGAGGTATTCTATCTATTTATTTCCATTTATGGACATACAAGAAAAATAAATTTTCCATTTTTGGAAAGGGTCCGGAAAGAAGTTGAATTTAGAACTTGTAAGCACGATAAATTTCAGCTGATAACTTGGATTGAGGTATCGTTTTTTTTTTTAAATGTGTATTTTTTCAAGTTCTATGCATTGATCCTATTCTTTTTGCTCTTTGGATAAAAAAATTATTTTTCCATTTTTGGCAAATTTAAAAAAATCAAAATTAAAAAAAAATTTGTCTCACTTTTGTTTGGATGCACTTTCACTTGTACGCGACGTCCATAGTGAGGGGGTGCATTATCGGTTGAAGCCGACACCCTAAAAACCCTTTTAATAAGAGTGCATTTTTGGTTGAAACCAATGCTCTAAGGTATAATGGACATTCCACTAGACAAATTCAATGGATTGAACTTTCACACCTGGAAAGTCAAAATCCAAATGCAATTAATGCATAAGAATCTATGGAGGATTGTATCAGGAGATGAATCAAAACCCATAGATGTTGTAAAACTAATAGAGTGGGAAACAAGGGATGATAAGGCAAAAGCAATATTGAGCTACACTATGTGGATCTGGAAAAATCCTCAAAAACAATTTGGGAACTACTCGGCAAAACATTTGGCTCAAATGCAGTCAATGCTAAATTTTCACTAAAACTGCAACTATTCAAACTCAAGATGAATGAAAATGTGACAATGTCAAGCCACATTAATGAACTAAGATCACTCATAAGGCAACTTGCAGAAGTAAAAGTTGTAATAGAAGACAAAGATGCTAAAGCCATACTTCTAAACAGTCTTCCACCTAAGTACAATAATGTTGTGTTCACTCTTAGACAAATGCCCACACAATCACTTGAAGACATGATATCTGCACTTCTAAGTGAAGAGAAAAGAACAAAAGAAGATGTAAAAGAAGAAACTACTTTGTTTGTTAAAAAGAGATACAAAACTTTCAAATTCTTCTATTGTAAGAAAATAGGACATACAATGTTTATCTTTGCAGATTCGAGCTAAAGATCTACTCAATCGAAGTATAAAAACAAATGAAGCAAATGTAGTGGTCAAAGAGGAATCGGAAAATGAAGAAGAAGAACTCGACTACAATTCAAATGACTTCCTATTCTAAATGAAGGCATTGGAGGCAAGAGGTAAAGGAGGAGGAGGCTGATCAACATCTCTTGTTAGTCACCAACAAAGAGACTGCTTCAAGTGTATTGGAGACCTCTTTTTTCAGTTGTGTGTTTTCTTTCTGTTGTAATAATGAATAGTGGATTATTCCTGTTCATGTTTGTAATAAATTTCCTATATGTAATCTCCTAAAATGGGAATATGATGAGGGATAAAGATAAATTGTAAACATCATGATCTTATTGGTTTGTGGTAAACCACTTTGAAAACCAGTTCCTTGGTTTGTGGTAAACCACTTTGAAAACCACCCTTTTCTGGTTTATGGTAAACCACTTTGAAAAACCATTTCATTGGTTGATGATAAACCACTTTGAAAATCATCCAGGTCATGAGTCAGCATCAGGCGACAAGTTACAGTTCAAGATAAGTTTTCTCCATGTTCACAATAAGGGGGTGATTGTTAGGAAAAATATATATTTTAGTGTGAACAATATTTAATTATGTGTGTAAATGAGTTGTTAGTAACAACTCTTAGAGATCTAGAAGTTAGAATAAGTTTCTTAGAGAGATAAGTGGGATTGTGTGTGAGTTGTACATGATAAGCTTTGACTCCTAATCAATAGGATCAAACTACTTATATAAAGGCATATCAAATATTGAATAAAGAAGTCCCGAATGAAATACACTATCTTTGGTTTTATTATTTTATCGTGCAATGTTTTATTTTTTTATTGATTAAATCATGCATGTTTTCTAGAACTTTCCAGTGAGAAACCCTTGGTTCTTGCATGAACTGTGAAAGATAGCTGACTGCATAGCTGATATTTGGCCTAGTGTAAGTCAAGTAGATGAGACTCCCGATCAACTGCCGATAGAGAGTTGCATTTACTTGTGGTGATGGATTTGTTCGAGAAATTTGAAGTATTATCTCCATAAGTGTGGCTTTGTTTAGAATCCATCATATTGAACTTATCAAGCGTTGTCTTGGCGTATTTCAATTGTGACACAAAGATATGATGTTATCTTTTCCAAACAACAAGTCCAAGAAAATAATGCAGAAGCCCGAGATCGGTCATGTCAAATGATCGTGTTAGATCTTTCTTTGTTGACTCAATCATCCTCACTAATCCTCTAGTGATGAATAGATCATCGACATATACTACAACAATCACTATCTCCCCCTTTTCTTTTTGAGATAGAGATTAGGATCGTATGGACTCCTATTGAATCCATGTTGAATGAGATGCTCATTGATTTTAATATACCATGCCTTGGGAGACTGCTTTAAACCATATAGTGATTTTATGAGTTTACATACCTTTTCCTCTTTACCTGATATGACAAAACCTTTTGATTGAGTCATGTAAACTTCTTCCTGTAAATCACCATTAAGAAAGGAACTTTTCACATCCATTTGGTGTATTTTCCAACCAAATTGTGCAGCTAGAGAAAATATTAACTTGAACATTTTTATCTTGGTTGTGGTAGAAAAATTCTCCTCATAATCAATTCCTTCTTTTTGAGCATATCCCTTATAGAAACTACTCTAGCCTTGTGTTTATATATTTTTCCATCTACTTAGTACTTCATTTTGAAGATCCATCTGCATTCAATCAACTTTTTCCTTGGTGGAAGATATGTAAGTTGCCATGTATTATTTTTCATAAGTGACTTATATTATGCATCCATAACATCTTTCCAAGGTTTAGAATGTAGGGATTCTGAAATTGTGGACAACTTAGTAGTTTCAATAAATTTTTCCATTAAGGCCAAATTGACCTCATTTCAAGCCATAATGTGAATCCTCATTCCAGTGGTAGATGTGTCAGGGGCACTATCCAATTTTACATCTTTCGTCATACTTATATACCATTTAGGCATACTTTTAGTGGTCCTTTTGGGAGGTTGAATTTCACCATCTTCCCCATCATCACTGTCATCATCAAAGTGATTACCATCCTCTGTTTTCACTGTAGGGATGATTTTTTCATCATATGAGTGTATGGAAGCAGCATCTACTTCTTTCTTCTCAAAGAACTCAACATCCTAACTAGTGTATACAATCCTTGTCCTTGGATCCATAAGTTTGTAGCCAAGTGCTTCATCACAGTATCCCAAGAAGATAAGTTTTTTTGATTTCATATCAAGCTTAGTTCTGTATTTATTAGGAATGTGCATAGTCTCTTTAAATCCAAAAAATATAAGGTGTGAAATAGATGGCTTATTCCCTGACCATGATTCATGTGGTGTTACTCCATCAAGAGTGGCAATGGGAACTTTGTTTAGTAGATAAATTTTCATTTTAGCTACTTCAGCCCAAAATGTTTTGGATAAACTTACATCATCAATCATACATCGCACCATATCCATGATAGTACAATTTCACCTTTCAACAACACCATTTTGTTGTGGTGTGTGAGAAGGATCCATTTGATGATGAATGCCATATGTTTCCAAAAATCATTAACTCATTGCTGGTGTATTCACCCCCTTGATCTGAGCGGAGTGTTTTGATTTTCCTACCAAACTCTGTTTAAACAAAGGCCTTAAACTTCTTGAAAGTTTCAAAATCTTGATCTTTTGTACGAAGACAAGTATATCCACATTTTCCTTGAAAATCCATCAACAAAAGGCATGAAATATTGAAAACCAGAGTGGCTAGGTCTCATTGGTCCGCATAGATCGGTATGCACCAAATCAATTTTTTCCTTAGCTCGAAATGTACTATGTTTGAATGGTGCTTTATGTTATTTTCTGCCCGCCAAACATTGTTAACATTTATTTGTACCCTTTTTAGAGGTGGCAAACCCCTAACCATGTCATATCAACTAAGTGTGTCAAGATAGCGAAACTCACATGTCCAAGTCTTCGATGCCATAGTTGAGCTGATGATGTATCCTTGGGCACACGTGCTTAATCATTTCATTGAAAAAAACCCAACTGAATTTTTTTCCCACATTTGAAGCTTTTACAAAAAAATTGAGCTTCGCGACTTATCTTGAATTATGCACATATTTTTACCGCCTTTACAATCAAATTCAATTTTGAGATTTTGATCTAATAATTGACTCACAGATAAATTTTTTTGGTTAAACCAGGGACATAAAGAACATCTGTAATTTTACAATTATGTTGCCCAAGTGGTAGTGAAATGGAACCAATGCCTTCAACACTATATGATGTATCATCACCCAAAGAGACATGATTTTTGGTGGGTGTTTTACTCATTGTGAAGAACCAATCTTTCTTTCCTATCATGTGTCGAGTTGCACTTGAGTCAACATACCAAATTTGATTTTTAGAATTGGATACTTCATTTGACTATGCAGAATATAGGAATTCATCATCATCAAATTGATCTTCCTATTTGGCTACATTTCCTTGTTGAGTTGGTTTCTTCTTCCACTTTTGATTATTTTTTCCCTATTTACTCTATTGTTGGCCTGATTTTATTTGTTGGTAATCAATCTTTTTCCACTTGACGATCCTTGTTGGAATGTGTTGTACCAACAATTATTTAATTCATGTCCTTTTCAAACAAAAATAAGACATTTTTGTTGGTCCTTTTGGCCTTGTTGAGTATTACCTTGCTTCTGAGGCTGTTTACTAGACTTAGCATGTTTCTTTCCTTTTTGATTAGAAGCAAGTGTCTACTCTTCAGTTTCACTAGTTGAGTGAATAGCTTCCTCTTGTTGTAGCATATTCACTAGTTGTTTAAAAGTTTTTGTTTGACCAGTTATGTTTAACGTGGTCATAAAAATCCTATAAGAAGGAGGAAGATCTCTCAACACTATAGGAATGAGTGATGTGTTAGTTACTTCTTCTTCCAAAGCTTGAAGTGATGCATGCAAAGTTGCTACTCTTCTCAAAAACATTTCAACTTTCTCAGTTGGTTGCATTTTCAACTTCAATAGTTTCATCGGAGATGAAGTATTGTGTTCTTATTTTTGGAATCATATATTTCTTTCAACTTGTCCTAAGATTCTTTTGTTGGTGTGGCCTCACGAATATGAGGTTGTACCTCATCTGAAACACTAAACAAGATTATTAACTTTTCTTTTTGATTTGCACGATAAAATGTAACTTGTTGTGTAACATGTGTTGCAGATCTTGTTAATGTACTAGAAACAACGAACCATAGATTTTAAAAATCAAGTTGTGCACATATTTTTGTTTTCCATGTTGGGTACTTATCAGAACGTAAAAGTTGAGAATCTGGCAAAAAGAATTTTGGTGTCGTAATTGCGGCCATTGTGAAGACTGATAAACGAGCAGAAGAAAAAAATTGAACACTTTTCCTATCTTAAACTATACACACGCCCCCAAAATAATATTTTATTTAGTTTGGGCTCCTTTTCGGTCGTGTACAATGAATTTTTGCACTATTGGCCTTGTTACAAATTTGGCTCTGTGGCTGATTTGCAAAAATAAAATGGCTCTCTTGGCCGATTTGAAAAAAAAATTGGGCTCTTTGGCCTCTTTTCAAATACAAACAACCTCTAATTTGTTCAATTTTTACAAAACAAAGCTTATTAAAAGCTGGACCAAGACGTAGAGATCAAAAAACCATACACTTAAAAAATGGCACCTCAATCCAAGGTACTAGTTGAAAGTTATGACTTGTTTAAATTCCGATTTCAATATCTTTTCGGGCCCCTTTCCAAAAATGAATTTTTTTGTCCTATTTTTTTCACAAAATCCAAAAATGGAAATGTTTTTAAAAGTAGATTTTTAAAAAAGAAAACGTGGATTAGGGCTTACATGCCTGCGTAGATCCTTGTTTCCTCCACCGCCACCTCAGTTTATCAACCTTTATAGCTCTTTTTTTTACTTCACTTTTCACAACCTTTGCTTGTCTAGAAGTTTCTTTTTTCTTTTTTTGTTTCTGTGATTTGTTGTGTTTTCTCGTGGATGGGTGTGCAAATGGAGGTTGGTTTGCAAACAAGATCAATTTTTTTCCTTTGGTTTTTGTTTCTATTGTTTTGGACACTTTTTCCTCTGCTCCCGTTCGTGCAGGGTTAGACGCTTGGAGAGGTCAATTTGGAGATTGATCCAATGCCACAACTCACTGTCAGGGTCTAAGAAAACATAGATTAATAGAGGATAATGGGGGTCTCTTATTTTAGAGACAAAAACCCCAAAACAATTACATATAAATTTTTCTTGAATGAAAAACAATATATTTTTAATTCAAGAAGTGAGATTCAAACTATAAATTCAAAAAATCACTTCCTGTGCAATTTTCCGCAATACTTCTTTTGTTGTTGTTGTTGTGTGGAGTAGGGGCAGGGGATGTGTGAAGAGGGTGGGGGTAACTTTGTCTCCCCCTAGCTCAAGCTTCTTATTCCTCCTCCCTCAAACTTCCTACACTCCTTAGCACTCACAGGTTTAGGCTCTTCCAAGTTTGATACCAAATCTTGACAATGAAATAAATCTTATGAAATAAATATTGATAATGAATACTTGAAAAGAATATTTGACATGCAAGCTTTACACATAAACTAGATGGTGCATGTGTATTTTATTAATATCAAAATCAAGTATTACAAACAAATGAGATAAGCTGCAATATTTATAGATATTGGACAGCTTCTATCTCATCCAAAATATATGGAAACAGATCACCTAATCTGAGCAAATATGCAGGAATAACATATTGCCCCTAACTACCCCTATTGCCCCTCATGGAAATCATCCGAGAACAAAATATGCAAGATAGAACATGATCCCACAAACCAAGGGATAAGACAACTAAAAGACAACTCACTAATAATTGACTTTATCTAAGCTAACTTAAGTAATTAAAAAATTACTTTATTACAATATCACTTTAACTCATATGATGAATTAAGTGTTAGTTTATTTCAACAAAATGATGTTGAAAAATGCAATTGGGGACTATGTCACTTGTGTATGACCTCTCTCTTTCCCATTCTTCTTCTCATTTTCACTTATATAGATGTTTTTCACTCCTTTTCTTGGTGCAATCACCTTTGTAGCTTTGGATTTCCATTTTCATGCAATCTCTCTCTCTCTCTCTCTCTCTCTCTCTCTCTCTCCAGTCCCTTGGAAGCTTAGGATAGAAGTAGATATCATAATTTCCCTTCTAGAAGTAGTTTAACAACAAGATTACGTAGAGGAAGCCTAAATTCTTTAAAGGTTTTTCTCAGTTAGTAGTCCCACAACTGAGAGACAATCGCATGTTACCCAAAAATATTGGTTGTTCATTCACAGATTCATGATCAAAACTAGAGGGTGTTATTTTTAGTGATAACAGCTTTAAGCACGCTTAGGTGGGATAGGTTTGAAGCACCTTACCTCTTAATTTCATCAAGTTTGTTGTGCTCTTGGTGAAATTTCATCCTTTAGAGGAATATTCAAGCACATTTGGTAACTCCACTGATCCAAAAAACCCATTTTCTAAGTTACATACCTCTTTCCCTTTCCATTCCATCCATTTCCATCCATTTTTATTTCCACATCTTTTAATTTTCCTTCTAGTCATGAAGTTGTGCAATCATGAGTTCATTTCCATCATGGAATTCTCACTTACAGCACTAAAATCATTTCACTCCATTCCTACATTTTCAAAATCCACCTCCAAATCATCTTTATGAGAAAAATTAGATTCAACATGTATATCCCTATGAACCAAGTGTAAATAACTAGGGTCATTCACCAAGCTATGGAGTTGTTCAAGAGTAGGAGTATGCAGATTTTGGAGGGAATTCTACACTTGGAGATGAAGATTTTGAAGGCGAATTCAAAGAATAGAGCAAATTTTTCAAGCTATCAAGGGAAAAATACAAATCTTACATGCTAGACAACTTGGTTTTAGGCAGCCCTATCCATGGGGAGATCCTATACTTAGTTGGTTTAGTCCACAACAAAAGCTTGAGCTAACAAATGAGTCTCTCATTTAAATGGTTAGTTTAATTTATTCATTTGTCTATTCCTTATCAACCACCTAAGGCTAAGGTTAAAATCCCTAGCTTTCATCCTGTTGCCCCCATTGTGGATTCCATTTCTCCATCTTCTTGCCTTCCATCCCACCTTCAATTATCTCCCCTTTTCCTTCCAAATCCTCATCCCCTCCACAATAATATTTTAAACCTTCCCTTCCATCACAAACAATGGAAAAATCAATTAAGAAACAACCCATCCCTCCTCTTGCAATCCCAAACCCATTTTGTGAAGAACAAAATCAGAAAATCAGATCACAGGACAATCATTTGAAGAGCCTAACATAGAAGAACTTGTTTTAAAATTGAATAATTGGGTTGCAAAGTTTTAATTCAGTCAAATGCCACTACTAAATAGGCCTTCAAAGGATATTAAAGTTGAAGAACAAGTGGTGGAAGTTGATTTTGCGAGGATCAAGAATAAGATGCGATGATCGACAATCCCTTTTCTCTAAATGTAGTGTGCATGTTGGTTCTATATTATCGAGAGATTGTTGATTTGTATTTTGAAAATTTATAAGAGAAGGAAGAATCATCTCCAAATCAAAATCAAGAGGAGAATGTGGAAGAAACCAAATCAAATTCAGAGCCCTTAGATGAAGAAGATATTATTGAGAGCTTCTTGCTTTCATTTTTTGAATATGATTTTGTTGATGAACTTGCCACATAGGAAAGCATAAGGAAGACCATGTTTCCCATAATGGTCCTCAAGAGTAGAAAATAGAATATTTTGACCTTTCAAAATTCATCTTGGATGAGGAAATCAGACATGTAGATCAGTTTGGTCTTCAAGTTGAGGAGGAGAAACTCCCAAGTGAGTAGCAAGCTTCAACTAATTTTAGTGATTCACCAAGAAATCCATTAGAAGTTACAACCATTCATGAGGATTTTCATGTTGAAGAGAAGAAGTAAGATGATGAAAATAATGCCAAATCAATCATTAAGGAAGAGAATGAGTTGTTTGTTGAATCACCACAAGGTTCAAATCAGCATGGAAGTAGCCCCCTCCAAGAAGGAATTCTACAAGAATATCCCAATTATGGGATTAAGCTTCATAGAAAAAGGGAAACTCCAAGGATCATGCCTTTCCTAATCAAGTATATGGATTCTTTAGATCCAAGAAAGGATTAAAAACCAGTCATGATTACTTGAGCATGAGGAAGAGATTCAAAGTCCCAATGATTACATCACCTCTAAAACCAAATGCAAAGACATTTGAGGAGGTATATTTTTGTTTTTAGTTGATAGTTTGATGGAAAGGGTGGAAACCAACTCTTAGTTAGTTTTTCACTCTCACACATGACCATGTTTAGTGCCAAATCAGTCACATGGTCTCAATTTGTGAGGAAGGGAAGCTACTTCTCTCTTGTCAGTTGTAGGATTTGTTTGAGTTTCCCATTTCTCTGGTTAGAGTAGAGTAGGTAGGTTTGTTTTCAGCAAAATAAGTTCTTGTGCACACTCTACATGTTTCACTTGAGACATCTATGATCTTTCTCTTTGTATATAGTTTTTTCGGTGTTTGTTGCTCTTGCACAATCCATTTCAGAAAGGCAGTGTTCATGGAGAAATCATTTTTGAAGGTAGTTTCAATTGCACTCCATAATCAACGCGTGTTTCATAGATCTACAATATTTTATCTTTGTCAATAAATTAGTTCAGTGTTCTTCATACTTCACAAAAAATTAGATTTGGGACAGCTTCAAAGCTTCATTTTCATCCTAACAGATCACTTGTAGAGGAGAGAGATGAAATTTTAGATTCAAAAAAATTTCCACTAAAATTAAACTTTGTTCAAAAGATTTTTATGATGTGATTGGTCAATACAAGAAATAGATCAAATTCAAGTTCAAGTAGTGCTTTAAGTGGTGCAAGAGTTATTCTTCAAGTTTAGATCATAATTCATATCATTAGGCTGACTCCATGCCTAATGGATGCTTCAAGGCCACTAATCAACTCATATAGCAGGCGATGTCCCCATGAGTCACCAAATTGTTATCCATTTTTACCCCTTGGAAAAAATGGACAACTTGAAAAAAATTGGACTTGGGCGGTTGATGGAGATTTAATGGAGGATCTACAAAAATTCAAGTAATTTTATGTTTTGGGAACTTGCAGTTGATTTTGGGCACTTGGAATCATTTGAAGGCATTTCCTTTCGCTTGAGTTCCATACTTAGCCAAATTTGAGAAAAAGGGTTAAAAATAATCTTGGCGAGCTCATGGGAAAGTTGGAGGGTAGCCTAAAAATTTGATGTTACTTTACTACTGAAAGTAACTAAGTAAAGTACATCCAAAACCCCGAGCCAAGGTCATAGAGAAGAATTGTGGAGGGTTTCGATGCGACATTCTTTGCTGAAGTAATGCTTACCAAAAATCTAAAGTAAAGAAGTCTCCAAAACCCCTAGAGAAGAGGGTGAAGTAAGGAGTTATGTGGAGATGTGATGCAACATTAATGTGAAGTAATGCTCACCAAAAAATATGAAGTAAATCAGTCTCCAAAACCCACAAGGTAAAGGGAAAATCGAGAGTATTATGGGATGCAATGTGACAAAATCGCAAAGTAGTGCTCACTCACAAATCTGAGTCAAGCAACTCAAAACCCCATAAAACAAAGAAGAATAAGGGAAGTTATGCGGGGATGCGATGCAATATTAATGTTGAAGAAATGCTCACTTGAAAAAATGAGTAAAGCAATGTGGAGAATGCAATGAGATGAATTCTGAGTAACATGAAGAGTTGGTGGAAGTTAAGCAAAGTCCCATTGAGAACCCATGAAGAAGGAATGATAAGGAGTAAGTGAATCCTCGAAACCTGCATAGCCATAATTTTTGACTCGAGCTCCATTTTCCACTAAATTAGGATTTTTGGAATCGTTTCTTAACGCTCTTCATCATGGAAACCGAAAATTAGATTTTGGAGGGAAGAAATGGGTGAAAGTTTAGAAAAAAGTGGGAATAGAATATTTCCTTAGGATGTAAGTAAAACCCTAGCCAAGTGTCAATCATCCTTTGTTGGTAATCATTTTTGAGCTTTTAGAAGGGCTAGGACCAGTGAAAACGAGATATGGAATTATCTCTCTTCTCTCTAGGATAAATAAATGTAAGTGCTAAGGCACATTTTTAGGGAGGAATGTTCATGTAATAGAACTCTGTCAAAATTGTTCTAGAGCAGTGTTGAGTTGCAAGCCTATGATCTGAATATTCTGGAAGAAGATCCTTGCCTTCTTTTGCAATTGTAATGAATTATGCATCCATTTAATCAATAAATCCATGTTTTGTGGCTATTCTCTACCCTAATTTTGTTATATTACATTTTCCTTTCCTTTCATTTCATATTATATGTTTTTTACATTCTTTATTCTTCTTGTACGTTCAGATCTGTTGTGCTCCATGGAAATGATGTTGAAAAATATAGTTGGGGATTGTGTCACTCATGTCTGACCTCTCTCTTTCACATTCTTCATCTCATTTTCACTCATATGGATGTTTTCCCACTCCTTTTCTTAGTGCAATCACCTCTGTAGATTAGGATTTCCATTTTCATACAATATCTCTCTTTGGTCCCTTGGAAGCTTAGGATATAAGTAGATAGAAAATTTTCCCTTCTAGGAGTATTTTAGCAATAGGAATAGGTAGAGGAAGCCAACCTTCTCTGGAAGGTTTGTCTCAATTAGTAGTCCCACAACTAAGAGACAATCCCATGTTACCCAAAACATGGGTTGCTCATTCATAGATTCATGATCAAAACTAGAGGGTGTTGTTTTTCTTGTTAACACGAAACATTGCATAGTTTATACTTGAGTCTTTTACACCATCAGTTCATCTCGAGATCTAGTTAATATTACTAGATATCAACTAATTCACTCCTATCCTCTTGTTGATTTTATTTTTTCATCATTGTATGTTGGTTTTTAATATATTTATGATATATTTCATTTACTCAATTCCTCTTATTAAGATTTATTTTTGTTAAATAAAGTTTCATTTAGCTAATTTCATATGGTTTTGGTATTTTTCAATAGTTAGGGTTTGATTATGAAGCATATTTCAATAGAATCAAAGGGAAAAATAAGTTACACAACCTCACTCGTTATAGGTCTAAGATTTTGACAAAGAAAGTGAAAACACGACAACATGAGGATCTATGGGATAATGTGAACATAAACCAAGTTGCACTCTGATAGGGTGACGAGGTTCCATGAAGGAGTGAGCATCAACCATGAAAATGTGCTTGTAATGATTGGAAGGGGAAATTTTCATACAACATGTCTCTCATTCCACCACATAGATCTAAAAAGGGAAGGGGTACAAATAGGGGTGTTGTGTAACTCCCGGTGTAAGAAATTATACCTCCTCAAGTGGAAACGGGGAGTTACATTACTGAAATGGAAGTAACTCCCATATGACGACCGACATGTAAGGAAACTATCATAACCCTATGACACATAGACCTATAAACACACCTAAGTAAGATCTGAATCACCACATGATGTGGAAAATGACTCACACCAATAGATTGTACACCATGTCCATGGTTAAGATTTAAGTTTCACCGAACTTATTTCGGATGGTTTCTAGATTATGTGACACTTAGGGTTGGATAGTGAGATATATTTATAGATCACTAAAGGAATAACAAGTCGGAGAACCCCACTCCAATAAGGTACATTTCTTTACAAAAAGTCTAGGACCATATTATAGATGTTTTTGGAAGAGACATGATTTTGGACTAGTGTATTTTCATGTGACAATTTCTAAAATGCAAACACTACAATCTTAATATTCCCAATTTTCCAAGTATGTGCACCCAGATCTCTCTGACATCACTATGTATAGATAAATACATCTCTCCTCTTGTATATGTAATAGTTTATTATATTTTAAACACTAGTTACAAGTACCAATATGTTATTACGATATTATATGGTTAATGTTGGGAGTTAATTAATCACAATAACTCTTAGCATTCACCCTTATATTCCTTTTTCATTCTATAAAGAAATATATCTATAAATCTTGAAAAGGGTGAAAACATTGTTCTACCTCGAGACAACTAATTGATATAACAACTAAACCTTAGAGTAAAGATAAATTTGTAAAAATCAAAGGCGAGATTGGATTAATTTCTAGTTTAGTCATCAAATGAGGGTATTGAATAGTTTTCTAATCTAAATAATATAACATGTAGTTATATATTTATCTTGGCTAGAATATTTTATTAATAACAAGCTAGATATACTGTTAGTTCATAGATTTACCATAAATAGTCCATATTTTTTATTCTCTAATAAATCTTATATATGTGAAAATAACAACACTCTTAGTGGTTTACCGCCTTCAAGTTAAGAGTTTAGTTTCCCCTCCTACTATTTTACCCACTTTAGTCTTGCCTCCTATGTAGTTAATATTCAAATGCATCTTACAGATCATGTGAGGGTTCACACCCTCACACATTTCCTTCACAAGTAGTAGATAAACCTCCTTATTTCATCCATTTGCTTCCACCCACCCTAGTGGATATGCATTAGAGACCCTATCTCCAATTTCTTTACAGGTGGAAGAATCTATTGTGGTTCAATGTCATGTGATCCATCAAAATATCTCATATTCCTAAAAAACATTGAGGATGCCATCATTTTCATGTTATGACATTCAAGGATAGGTTCACAAGGTTATTAAGGATTTTTCATTTATCTTACACACCCTTTACAACCTCATCCACTTGTCTCATACCGATCTCACTATCCTTTACATTTTGTACTTAAATTTGTTTCACCACTTGGTTACATCCTTAGATTAGAAAAACAAGTAGCTCAAAAAATTGGAAATACCTTACATCCCTAGATTAGATAGTCCATCTAGCTTGACAACTTCTAATTACATCCTTAGACTAGATATGGTGGTAGTTTGACAACTTTGAACACCCTTTACATCCTAGATTAGATAGGATGGTATTTTAACGACTTCAACTACCCTTTACATCCTTAGTTTAAATAGAAAAATTAGTTTGACAATTTCATCTACCCCTTATAATATTACAATAATCCTACATCAATTTATTGGTTGGTTAGTTCACATGTGTTGATTACCCTTTTAGATCATATTTTCACTACTTACAGGATCCCTACAACATCTTTTGGATTTATTTTTACTATTTGTTTCTTACTTGATCTCATGGTAATGTTTTATCCACTTATGATCTTTATGTTATTTTGTACTATGTTATCACTTTTCATGCTTGTGTTGGACCTATCATAGGATTTTTATTTATATCCATTGACATCTTTACACATACTTTATTTTTTTAGAGTTTATTCTAATTTTAGATCGCATCCCTCTCATGAAGCTTCTCTATGTCTCTTCATACACTTCCCTTATGCTCAACTATCATTTCTATCACATTATTATATCCTTCTATATTTCACTCATTGTACTCCTCTCACTTGAGGTATACTTCAATTAGAGATGAGATCACAATATTTCCTTAGGATAGGTATAGATGTACCTAAACATATTGATTTCTAAATTCTCATATACAACAACTAGGTGTAAGCTCCTCGTCATAGTCATCATTCATACCAACTAGATAAACCTTTTCAATCAGTATGTAGGAGTAAAATTCAAAAGTTAAAATAACAAGGAAAAGTCAAAAACCATATTATGAAAATAAAAAATCAATAAAATGCAATAACTAAAGGAAATTATTAAAAAGGAAAAGATTTACAATGTAATAACTAAAGGCGCTTATTATAAAAGAAAATATTAAAAGCAATAAAATTCAATCCCAAACACAAGATGTGATATCATCATATTTGACATGTCTCATATTTTGATTGAATTATTAAACTCCACAATTGAATTCAATATAGGGCTTGAGGTCCTTAGGGGTGGGTTGTCATATAAATTGGATCATTAAAAATTTTCATATTTGTGTTATGTTTTATCAAAATCGCCAAGGAGAAGATTTTTTTATTATAAACACTACATGGATAAAGAGTGCTTTTCCTTGGAATCATCTTGATTCTATCACAAACATGTCTAACATTCATAATCGAGTATTTCGTTGCTCAAAATTCATTATTATACCTTATTAAGATGATTATTATAAGATTGGTCCAAATTATTTGATCTATGATGTGTTTTTCAAACTATAAATGTTTTTTTCCATGGTTCAATGACATGAGTAGGCTAGTGTATTCTATCATTATTTCAAACCATGGCACAAATACCCCTCTCAAAGATTTCTCAAAAATATCATTCAATGGTGTAAATGATTAATATTCCACTTTGGTATGCACTATCAAACGGTTCCGTGAAAATTTGATTCTGCTAACAAGGCCTTGTAGCAAGTCAAATCCTAATTCAAATAAGCTAATGCACCCTTCCAAATCCTAAACCCTAAACCCTAAACTATTGTTTATATATCTTGAGCCAAAATCTAAGTCTAATGGTGCTATTTAGATTCTTCTTCATGTTGCAACTTTGGCGCAAAAATGGAGTCAGCTTTTCTAGGGTTTATCATTTCTAACCACCATACTACAACCTTTTCGGGCTCTGTTCAAATTTATTGCTATAGTTTCTCCTAGGATTTCTCACCCTCTAGGCGTCTCCTATGTAATGTCCTTCCCATATTCAAACCCGGTTGTTTCAACCAGTGGCAGGAGATAGTGGAGTGAGTAATGGCACCACCGACGAAGTGACCCAGGAAATTCGTCCCAAAGGTCTTTCATGAGGTAATCTTTCTCCTCCTGATGTAGTTATGCCCATTCCTGAATTTAATGTTGTTTGTCAATGGTTAGAGAAGTTTTTCCTCATTGGGTATTTTTTTGGTTGAATCCCCTCTGAAAGCATGCTCAAATCTTGGGTTAACACAGTCTAGACTCCTCATGGAGTCTGCCTAGATAACATTCAAAACATGACCAAGGGTTTCTTTCTTTTTCATTTTTCTGACCCTACTAATGTGCCCAATATTCTGGCTAAGCAAGCCACTTGGTATGTCTGCAACTCGTTGCTTGTGTTAACACCCTGACACAAGGACTTTGTGGTATCTGAATATACTACCCTTAAAGTGCATGTTTGGGTTGAATTTCCTAGTCTTCCTCTGTCATGCATGCCTTTTTCCATAAATTACCACTTCGCTTGGGCAGGTAGTTTGCCTAGAAGCCGATAAGTTTTACCATGCTCAGTCGCAGAAGTGAGTATGCATTGAGATTGATCTCTCATAGGATCTCAAGGAATTTGTGGATATCCAGATGGGAGATAAATGCTATTCCCAACAGGTCATGTATATCAATCTACCCAACACTTGTTTTCATTTCTAGGTGTCTGATCACAAGATCAAGGATTGCCCACTCTATATACCCTGCAAATGTCCTATGGCCAAAGTAACTCCCAAGTCACCAAATCCCAAAAATAGAAGGTTAGAAATTTTATGGGGGCCGACGAAACAAGAATAAATCCCATGAATCCAAATCCTCTAGCTCCCATGTCCATCGGGAGCCATCTCATTAAGGAACAATCTCTCAGTATCCCCACTAAAGAGACTACAGATGTTGTTAAAGAACCAAATATTGTTTCCATCTTGGTTACTCCATTTAAAAAGTAATCTAGCATACACCTTATGGCGTCGGTTCTCATGAACCGCACAAATTTTGTTTCTCGTGCTCCCATCCAAAGCACTCGCACCACTTCTATTTCCAAGCAACTCACAAGGGTCATCCAAATGGCCCCAAATCCTTCAAGCATATCTTAGGACCATAGCCCAACACACGGTGTGGATTCCATAGAAGAATAATACAATATTGAGTTTGCCAACCGGAAAAAGTTGATCTCGCAAAACTTTTTACAACACAATGTTGCTCATTTCCTGCACAATCAATATGATGCCCTTGATGGCTTGGAGGATGGGGATATGGCTTTGACCAACATTTCACATGAATTGTTTATCTTGGAATGTTCGGGGTCTTACAGACTCCTATCATAAATATGTTGTGCGTGAAACTCGCAATGTTGTGCAAATTTAGATGTTTTTTTACAGAAATAAAAAATTATAGGTTTTCAGTTATAGATGGTTTACAAATCTATTTGCCCGATGCATGACAGCTTGGCTTTGTGTAACAATCATGAAGTAGGGTGTGGGGGACTAATTTTTCTTTTTTCTCCCAAATGGTGGCCCTTATTAATTGACCATGGTATCGACCCCACCAACCGTGTCATATGGGTCCTATTTAATATTGATGGCCACCCTTTTGGGCTCATAAATATTTACACCTCGAATGATGTGGCCAAAAGGGCCGATCTGTGGTGGTGGATAGCCAACTCCATTCTTGATGCCTACTAGGTAATAAGTGGATATTTTAATATGGTTGAGTCACCTAATGATAAATGTGGCCACTTTCCTATGAGGTGGACACCTAGTGAAAGGGAAGCGTGGTACTTCATGCATAATAAATTCAGATTTTTTTATCCTAATACATCTCACTTTCCCACCTCTAAAGCTTGGTACACATGGACCAATCTTTGTGGAGGGATGGATCACATTCTTAAATGGCTTGATAGGGCCATGTTGTCAGCTCAATATTTATTTGAGTTTGATAGCATTTATTCTATGCTAGTGGAGGTCATGCCTGACTTTTTCCTTTCGGACCATTCTCCTATATGATATCATATCTGTTGGCATGATGCATGCCCCTTTTGTCATAAAGGCCAATTCTTTCTTAATACTTCCTTGATGGAACATGGCCCCATTATCAATCATATCAAATAGGTTTGGAATTTAATTCCATGACCCAATCACTATCAACAGTTTCATCCACCTATGCAAGCCAACTAGATACAGTGGTGGGAAGACGCGTTGACTTAGACAACTACATTTATTAGAATATACAAATGACAACCGGACAAAATTTGACACCGCTCATACTCCACTAACACCTCGGATCTCAGCCAAGCAATGATGGCGCTTCAAGGTGATCCCTTCTCTAAAGATTTGTAACTACAAGTTGCTACGCTCTGAAAAAATCCAAATTATAGATAACTATAATGCCAGAGGTACACAAATCCGGGCTGAGATGCATTGGCTCAAGGTTGGAGATTAGGTCCCGAAATAATTCTTTCTTTCTCTCCGAACCAAAAATCCTTCCCAACAGATCCGAGATATCATGGATAATGGAGTTTAGATTATAGACCAAGAACTTATGTTGCAAGCCAATGTGTGTCATTATAAGCTCGTCTTTCAAGCTCAACCACCCTCTACTGACTCATCGAGCTAATCTTGATCAATGCCTAGGTGTTGTGCCACATAAACTATCAGAGGCTCGAAAGGTGATATGTGAGAGAATGCTCACATCCATAAATCCATTATGTAAATGGATAATTAAAAATCATCATGCTGTGATGGGTTCCCTTGTAAATTTAATAAATCCCTTTAGGATTCAGTCGAACAAGACCTATTTCAGGTCTATCTTGAAGGATTTTAGAATCAATCCCTAGGGCCACACATTAATAAGGGAAACATCAAATTTATCCCTAAGCAAGGATACCCCAAGAAAATCACTTGTTGGTGACCAATTATGTTACTGAAAGTCTCCTATAAAATCATTTCCAAAGTGTTAGCTTTGCAATTACAGATTTATACAACGGGGAAAACAGGATTTATACAAGGATGATTCATCCTAGATAACATCATCGTGGTGTGGGAAGGCATGGAATGGGCCTACAGGTCTAATCAGGTAGCCATGTTTATCAAGATCAATTTTGAGAAGGCTTATGATTAGATTGAATGGCCATTCATTCTCGCCATGCTTCAAGCCCTTGGATTTGGACCCATTTTTATTCAATCCGTCAATATGATTTTTACAAATGCCTCTACTCAAATTTCTATTAATGGCCTCAACTTAGAGCCTTTTGGAATTTTTCTCTCTATTCGGAAAGGCTATCCTCTTGTCCTTGCACTTTGTATGTGCTCACGACCAAAGGCTTTGGTTATCTCTTAGCTCATGCCAAAGCGCAAGGTCTTGTTCATGGAATTTCACTTCATGTTGAACCCAATTCATAAAATATTAATGGGAATTTTTTGGATGATTCCTTTCTTACGCTTATTGAATATGAAACCAACATTCACAATTTAATGCAATGTTTGGATACTTTCTCGCCTAGCTTCGGGGTCATCTATTTAAAGGGGAAAAACCCAATGTTATCGAAATCTTCCTTCCCGCACATGACTCAAGTTACCACTTTTGATTGGAAAATCCTGACACATGGTGAGATTTTTAAATTTTTGGGTATTCATATTTCTTTTCAAGCCTCCTTGGCTGAACTATGGCATTATGTCATTCAACGGGTGGTAAAAGTTTTAATATTGGATCACCATGCCTTTATCCCTGGCTAGCAAGTTCCAAATCTACTCTAAAGTTCTTGCAACCACACATATTTACTACTCATCGTGTTGGGTTCCTTCTAAAGCCTCCATTCAGAAGCTAGAAAAATTTCTCAAAGATTTCTTATGGGCTAATGCTTCTACAGAAAAGGTTTTCATCGGGTAGCCTGGGATATATTTTGTTTTCCTCAAAACTCTGGAGGCCTCGGGCTTATTCACATTCAATGCCAAGGACAAGCTCTTTACGCTAAATGGATTATTAGAAGCATTACTAGCCTATAAGCTTGGAAAGTTCTCATATGACACAATATTGTGAAAGGTTCTCCTTATGGCCACCCTACGTGGAAAGGCTTAGGGTTTGTCAATTTTCTCATCACCCCAGTGCCCGTCAAAATTTTTGGCACCTTTGTGCTTAAGAGTATTTGGAAAGTGTGGGAATGTGTCAAACCCTAGCTTCTATGGAAGGGGATGACTTTCGTAATGGGCTTTCTGTCAACCAACAGTCTCTCTGGTGGTCGCCGATTTTTCAAGCCCAAGATAAATGCTTAGCAAAGGTCCCAGGAATCTCCACGCTCAAATTATTTAAGCATGGAATTCACACCATAGAGGACTTCTTCTACAAAAATAGCTCAATCTTAGTCCTCTTGGCCAGATTTTAAAGCTCTATTTCAGCTTTCCAACTAGGATCAGGATACTTTTACTATTGTGATCAATTCGGTTCCTAACCACATGTTGCATAAGATTGTTGTGCATTCCTCTCGCCCATGGTGGATGGACTGGAAGTGGTATGCCAATACCCCATTCTATAATTATAAAGCCAACAAATGCTATCGTTGGATCTCACCCCATTTTCCCATGGTGGGATAAATTAATACACATTGGGGAATTCATTCCACTCTGTCTACCTAGGGTAGGTGATTTGAAACTGTTTGGACTATATGTGTGGAGCCCAAGATTGCTCATTTCCTTTGGTGTATTCTACACCAAGGTCTTCTTATCGAGCCTCATCTGGATCTCAGCTCCCAAATTCCCTTTTTATGGACATCTGGAAATGATCTTGCATATCTGTTGGTTTTGTCACAAAGCTCAAATTGTCTGGAATGGGATCCATTCATTTTTCTTTCCTTCACGGCCTCACTGCTTCACTTGGAAGCATATCCTTTTGGGAAAATTCCCAAACTTCTTCCTATGTTCACCCAGATTTGGCATGTTTTTAGAGGGGAGATTCTGTTTTGGATATGGAAAGAAAGAAATTATTTTTTCTTTTCTAATTCTATAGTTGATCAATCTTTCTTAGTTTATAATAAATCTATGATGATCTCCAATGTGCTTCTACATATTCAAGTTCAGGCCAACAAGGGGGCACTGGAGGTGGATCACCTCAAGGCCATGTTTTACCACTAGGGGGAATCCCCATACAATGTTTACAGAGTACCTCCATCTCCCATCCGATGTTCCTCACCTTCCGCCCATGGTGGCCATCACAGCTTGGTCTCAATGTTGCACTTTCACCACGCTCACCACTCCCTGCAGGGTGATTGCATCAATGCAGTTACTCACCACCATGTCGTCATGGCTAGGAATCTCTACCATAGTCATCGGCTCATCAACAGGTCTAGGGATTTCCACCTCGCCAAAATGGGTGGGGCTCTCCTCCTGCCGTTGCTTCACACCAAGATGCATGAACCCACCGCCACCTCCACCACCATTAGAAAAATTCCCTCACCTCAACCTCGCCATTCCTACTCATGGGGAAGCGGACCTAAAGGAAGAAATTGTTGCTGGTTAGGAGCTTCGAGATTTTGGTAAGGACTTTCCTGGTTCGGGGTGGCCGGATGATCAGGATTTTCCCGCCTCATGCATGTTTTTTGATGCTATTTGATTGTTTTTTTGGTCTATTTTTAGGCAATGCCTATTTTATTGTACTCTCCTAGGCTCAACCTAGTTTGAATCTCGTTGCTCTAGGCTCGACCTAGCTTTGTTTATGGTTTTTGGGCATGCTCTCATAACACCCACTTTTTTAAAGTCATCTTGTATCATATTAAATTGAATTAATATAATATATGATCATTTTCATCAAAAACATCTAATTCTAATTAGTAAATTTGTCTCTTGAAGGAGCTCAAGAAATAGTTCCTTATGTTTCGTGACAAGCTCGATGAGGTGACATATATATATATATATATATATATATATATATATATATATATATATATATGTTCTCATGTGTTAATATTTTCCATCACCAGTATCGTATGTCATCAAAACTTGGGAACAGCTTGAGTATTCCTTTGGTTGCTCTAAAGTCCCAACAATTTGTTATGCCTAGCTATGTTATATGCGTATTTTTGGGAAGCCATCCTCAAGAACTGGTTGAAATAACATCATCATCACAATATTGTTAGGAATAACATCGACACTAAAACTCATGAAACCCAATTGTGCAACATCGACACCCAAACCAAACATATGCAAGTTATGATCAAATACATATACAAAGGCAAAAATTCAAACCATGTGATAACGTATAAATACATCTCCTCTATGAACAAAACATTCTCTTAACTCATGACCACTTGGGATTTTAAAGAGAGTTTCAACATATATAATGAATTTTCACAAAGTGTTTGTTGAAATGTGGTCTCCATGAATGTAATTAATAGACAAGTTTAAAAAAATTGTGTGGAGATGCACCGTGCCATTATTTTTGTTGGAAATGATGCATGCATGGCAAGTATTTCTATTGAAATGATAAAAAAATATGCATTGTGAAATATTTCAAAATGCACAAAAATATTTGATAGATTGCTTCAACAAGATGAAGGTCTTCTTATTACCTACAATCCTTTGATTATCCAACCTTGGAATAATATATTAGAACTCAAGAAATATAGTCGGTAAATGTCATGTCGTTATGGTGGAACTGGTTCTTGTATATATGTATGTGGAGGAATTAATGGTTCCATCATTTGTGGGGACATGCGTTTACTAAAAACAAATAAAATGGAATGGAAATAGGTTGAAGCTTAGATTTAAATCCCATGTGCTCATCATTCCTATTATTTAGTTGTAAAAGGAATAAAGATTTATGTATTTGTTGGGATTTGTGTAATCTCAACTACCAAAATTAAGTCTGACAAATTTTGTCAGCAAAAGAGATTTGGAAAATATTTCCAATTTATTGTAAATCTTCTCTCCTACCAAATCACATTTAATGTTTTCTAGCTTGCTCATGAAGCTCTCTAGTTTGAAATACCTCTATAAATATGAGGCATTTGTATGCATTTTGTAATGAAAAAATTGAGCAGTGAAACTCTATCAAAATTTTAATAGAAAAAGTATATTTCGCATATTTTTTGTTTTTCTCTTCTCTAGTTTTACCTTACCCGCTTGCATCCCAAAACCAAAATTTGGTATCAGAGTGAAAAATCTTCACACGGGTGCACGTTTTCATACCAATGAAGGTGTTGCTCACGTTTTCCCATAGTCGCATTTTACTTTTTTAAATCTATGTGATTTTCTTGTTTAAATTTATGTTTTTTTCATTTTTGGCCATGGCTGGAACTAGCAGCAATTTACTCCAACCCCAAATCCCCATTTTTAATGGAAAAAACTATGATTATTGGGCTATTAGAATGAAAACCCTTTTTTGTAGTCAAGATACAGGAGCTTGTCAAAAATGGCTTCCCTAACCACAAGATCAAGCAACATATAATGCTTTGTCACAAGAAGAGAAGGATCTGCTTAAGGAAAATAGAAAAAGGGATGCAAAAGCTTTAGTTTTTATACAGCAAGGTCTGGACATGTCTATATTTTCTAGAGTAGCCACAACCACTAGGTCCAAGCAAGCATGGGATATTTTAGAAACTTCCTATCAAGGCACCAACAAGGTAAAACTTGCCAAACTTCAAATGTTGAGAGAGATTTTGAAATATTCAGATGAGAGAGTCTAATAGTGTTGATTCATTTTTTACCCATGTGATGGGTGTAGTAAATCAGATTAGGTCCCATGGAGAGACCTTAGAAGACCAAAGGATCATAGAAAAAATCCTTAGGAGTCTACCAACCAAGTTTGACTCCATTGTTGTTTCCATTGAAGAGTCCAAGGATTTGACTTAGCTCTTTGTAGATGAGCTAATGGGATCTTTGTTATCCCATGAACAAAGACTTAATAGATCTGAAGTTCCTCTTTAGAACATGCCTTTAAGAGCCAAGTTTTAGTTAGCAGAGAGAGGCAGAGGAAGATCTGACGAATGAAGAGGAAGAGGAATATTTCAAGCAAGAGGAGGTAGATCTCACATTTCAAGTGATCAATCCAGCTCAAGTGATTTTTCAAGCAGAGGCAGAGGCAGAAGTTCCTCTCACAATCATTATCATAACTAGTTGTAGGAAGAAAGGTATGACAAATCTAATATTCAATGTCATTATTGCAAAAAATATGGGCATTATGCTATGAATGTCAAAAAGATAGTATGATTTAAGTAAACAAAGTGTAAATTTTTCAAAAGAATGTAATTCTAGAAGTTCAAATAATAGTTCTATGTTTATTACTTGTCATGTTTCTCAAGAGAGCACAAAAGATGTATGGTTTTGGATTTTGGTTGTAGTAACCACATGACAGTTCAAAAGAATTGTTTTCTAGCATGGACAAATCTATCCAATCAGAGGTAAAATTGGGTAATGACAAAAAAGTTTCAGTAATTGGAAAAGGGACCATAAATATTAAGACAAAACAAGGAGAAAATAAGTTCATTCCTGATGTTTATTATGTCCCTAGGTTGAAACACAACCTCATGAGCATAGGTCAATTGATACAAAAAGGCTAAAAAGTGTATTTTGAGAAAGGAGAATGTATTATTTTGGATCGAAAATCCAAGCAATAGGCTGATAGCCAAGGTGGAAATGAAAAGAAAAAAATGTTCCCATTGAAAATACAAAGTGAGGTGAGCTTAGCGATTGCTAGCTCTTATTCTTGTATGGGTCATGGATCTCACCAAAGGAGCATCTCGGAGCCTAGCGCTCGCTAGCTCTAAAAAAATATGGATTACAAAAATTTTTCTCAAGAAGGTTCCTCAAGCCTAGTGGGTACTAGGATTTTTCCAAAGTCAAAATAAGAAAAAAATTTCAAAGAGTTTTCAACCTGTCTTCTTCCGATCAAAGAAGAAGGAATTTTTTTCCAGGAGACGTATAGTAGGCTTCCTCCAAGCCAAGAAATTCAAAAAAATTCTCAAGGGTGTTCCTCAACCTTAGCGGGCTAAGGTTCCCCAAGTCAAGATGTGCAAAAATTTTCAAGGAAGTTTTCAAGCCTAGCGGGAGCTAGGGCATTTTTCAAAGGAGGGTGAAAATAAAAAATTTCAAGGAAAGGTTTGAGCCTAACGGGTGCTAGCTTCTAACCACCTATGGGTGAAGAAAAATATTTTCAAGAAGGATTTTTAAGCCTAGCGGTGCTAGCTCTAAATCACCTATGGAATGTCAAGACCTCACTAAAGAGGATTTCCAAGCATGACATCTCCATATGCACTCCAAGTCAATCAAGAAAATCAGGCTTGGCTTTGGCATTTAAGGCTTGGAATTTACATTTTAATGGCATAAATTTTCTCCACAAGAAGAACATGGTGAATGGAATACCATTTCTCGAGCCACCTAAAACACCATGCCAAATTTGCATTCTTGCTAAGTAAGCACAGGGAAATTTTCCAGTTGGAAAGGCATATAGAGCTCAGAGCCTCTCAAAATCATCCACACAGACCTATGTGGACCTATGCAAACACCCTCAATAAGTGGAAGCATGTACTTTCTGACCTTCATCGATGAATTCAATAGGAAGACATGGGTATACTTCCTAAAGCACAAATCAAATGTTTTTGATATTTTTAAGGAATTCAAGGCCCTCGTAGAGAAGTAGAGTGGTCATTTTATCAAGGTGCTGAGATCAAACAAAGGTGGTGAGTATATCTCAAATGAATTTTTAAATTTTCTCAAGGAAAATGGAATACATAAGCAGTTGACAACTAGGTATACACCTTAGCAGCGTGTAATGTAAAGAAAGAATAGGACTCTCATGGACATGGCTAGGAGTCTACTAAAGGAAAAACACTTGCCAAATGAGTATTGGGTAGAAGTAGTTACATGTGCAACCTACCTATCAATAGGTGCCCAACAAAAGTGTCATCAAAAAGGTTCCTCAAGAAGCATGGAGTGGAAGAAAGCACAACATTGCACACTTAAGAGTATTTGGATGTGTGGCATATGCACTAGTACCTCAAGAATTGAGAAAGAAATGGATGATAGAGGTGAAAAATGCATTTTTTATTGGTTACAATGAGTAGTCAAAGGCTTATAAGTTGTATAATCCCATCACCAAGAAGGCTATTATCAAGAGATGTTGATTTTATAGAGAATGAAGCCTGGGATGGAAGTATTGATAAAGATCCAAGTATCTCTGTAGAGGTATCTCATGAAGAATATGAAGTTGAAGAAAATGGTGCACAAAACAATCAACCAGCTCCACAAGGGCTCGCTCGAGTAACCAAAGCACTCCATTCCATAGCCCTTCTCGTCAACGAGTTGAATAGTAACTCCTCAAATGCACCTTGAAATCTCATAGCCCTCAAATAAATCACTCAAGAGATAATTTCAGACACCTACTCCACAGAAAATATGGAGACCTAGAACAAATTCTCAGCCTAGGTGAAGCCTCAGGGCATGTAGGAACTACAAGTCCACATAATAGTGATTCATCCAATCCAACATTAGAAAAGTCATAGATCTTGTTTTAGAAATGCTTCCAAGAAGACAAGAAGTTTGAGGGAGATATATGATCAAGCTGAGAAAGACGAAGAGCTATACTCTAATTTTGCATTATTTTCACAAGGTGATCCTATTTATTTTGAAGATGCTATAGAAAATGAAGAATGAATAAAAGTTATGGATGAAGAAATGGATTCTATTGAAAAGAATCAAACTTGGGACTTAGTCAATTTTCTAGAAGGAAAAGATGTTATTGGTGTTAAGTGGGTCTATAAGACCAAATTCAATGCTAGATGGAATGTGGAAAAGCACAAGGCAAGGTTAGTGGCAAAGGGGTTTTCACAACAACCCGAAATTGATTATAATGAAACTTTGCACCAATGGTGGCTAGACTTGACACAATTAGAATTGTCTTAGCCATAACAGCTCAAAACAACTAGAAGGTATACCAAATGGATGTCAAGTCAACATTCTTGAATGGTTTTCTAGAAGAAGAAGTTTATGTTCAACAACCACCTGGATATGAAGTATATGGACAAGAGCATAAAGTTTTGTAGACTGAAAAAGGCATTGTATGGCCTAAAGCAAGCTCCGAGAGCTTGGTACAATAGAATAGATTCATATTTTCTGCAAAATGGATTCAATAAAAGCAATAGAAAACCCTGATCATCAAGCCTATACATTAATATGAACAATAAAGGTCAAATTCTAATAGTTTTTTTGTATGTTGATGACCTCATATTCACTGGAAATCTATCTATTGACTTGTTTAAGTCAGCCATGAAGAAGGAATTTGAAATGACAGATCTAGGGTTGATGAAATATTTTTAGGCATATAAGTGACTCAATCTAAAGAAGGCATATTCATATATTAGTCCAAGTATGCAAATGATGTGTTGAAGAGATTCAATATGCTGAAATGTAATCCAACAACAACACCAGTTTCTATGGGCCTCAAATTAAGCAAAGAAGATAAGGGATCCAATGTTGATCCAACATTGTACAAAATACTTGTTGGAAGTCTGATGTACTTGATGGAAACAAGGCTAGATATCATGTATGGAGTCAGTCTCATCTCAAGGTTCATGGAGACTCCCAAAGAATCACATTGGCTTGCAGGAAAGAGGATACTAAGATATGTTTCCGGTACTATAGATTATGGAATTTGGTATGCACCATCTGATGATTTCAAATTAATCGGATACACAGATAATGATTGTGCAGGTAGCATTGATGATAGGAAAATCACGTCCGGATATGTATTTAATTTTGGTTCAGTGCGTAGTCTCATGGGCATCCAAGAAGCAGCCCATTGTCACTCTCTCATCCACAAAAGTAGAGTATGTAGTAGCCACAACAACATCCTGTCAGGAAGTATGGATGAGGAGAGTTCTAGCAGATTTGGAACACTATCAAGAAGAAGCAACACAAATCTTTTGTGACAACAATTCAGCAATTTCATTGTCAAAGAATCATGTGTTCCACAAGCGGAGCAAGCACATCGACACCAAATATCACTTCATCAAGGAGCTCGTCAACAATGGCAAGATATATCTGACTTTTACAGGTCTAAAGACCAATTTTCCGACATTTTCACAAAGCCTTTACCAAAGGATACTTTTGTGTATTAGAGAATGTCTAGGTGTAGTTGCATGGTAGTTAAGATTAGGGGGAGTGTTGGGATTTGTGTAATCTCAACTACCAATTAATTAAGTCTAACATATTTTGTCAGCAAAAGGGATTTGGAAAATATTTCCAATTTATTGTAAAATCTTCTCTCCTACCAAATCACATTTAATGTTTCTAGCTTTCTCATGAAGCTATCTAGTTTGAAATACCTCTATAAATTTGAGGAATTTGTATGTATTTTGTAATGAAAAATTTGAGCAGTATATTTTATGTTTTCCCCTTCTCTGGTTTTACCTTACCCGCGCATCCCAAAACAAAAAATAATCAATAGGAAACTTGGTTTAAAAAAAAATCATTCAATGGGGGGGTAGTAATTGGCCAATGTCTTTTGACCGAGTGATTTAAACAATTTTATTAGTTGAATCTTAAGCTTCTGGTTTGGAGGCATGTTTCTATTTCAGCGATAAGTGATTTTCTTCTAGTATGTAGTATCGCCAATACAATTGAGGATGAATTGGTTATTATGGGTAGAACATTTTCATGTTATGCTAAAAATCCAAATAATGAAACTCAACTAAATAAAAACTTGAGCTAGGTTACAAGTTGATACAAATAATTCTTTGATAAAATGCCTATAAAAAAGGCTAGAATGTAATTGTAAAGGGGTCTCTTTCTCTTTTTCTCTTTGAATTCTACGGATAAAAGGTTACATGTTCTTGCACATATATTTTCATTTGAATTCCATAAATATATGAATGTGATGTTGATGCATTTATCTTTTCCTATGGTGTTAATGACCTTAATCACAAAAATGTGCCTTGATGTTTATAGTTGGATGATACCATTAATATTCACTTTTTTTGTAGTGTGTATATGATATCTTGATATACAAACTAGGTCTTGTGTATTGAGGTGCACATGGAATTTTTCTAAATCTATACAATTTTGAGGCCATGAAGACTTTGAGTTTTTAATTTTTACTTCATCTAATGTATTCTTCCCTTCATGTGTGTGTGAGAGAGAGAACGGTTTTGTTTTGTGTTTATATTCTTGTTATCCCAACAATTATTTGTATCATTATATTATGGGTTTCTCACTTTCTCCATCCTATTCTTTCTTTTTTTCTCCCATTTTTGGTTTTTTTGTTCTTTCTAGTTAAAAGTGTCAAAAACATAAAAACCATCATACAAGGAAACTACCCTCTCAAATGTAAAGGAATATCACCTTATTAATAGGTGATTTTATTTAATCATTGCAGATTTTATGTTGTTTCCATTGGAAAAATTGTTGAAACAATAAAAAAGGAACACATGCCTTAAAATAACTCTACCTACACATCTCATAACATTTTTATTATCTTTCTTAAAGTTTATTGTATGTCTTGCAATCCTCATTTTACACATTTTTGAGTTCTTTCTCATATTTCAATCGGTATATTACAATATTTTAGCATGTCTTTGTGAATTCTTTGATTATATTCTTAGATTTCATAAGATACCATTCTAACTATTTATCACATTTGTAGCACATCAATTGATTCCTAGATTTTTCTATTTGTTTCTGGTACCCACTTTTAGCATTTATCGTACTATATATATATATATATGTATGTATGTATGTATGTATGTATGTATGTATGGATGTATGTGTGTATGTATGTATGTATGTATGTATGCATGCATGCATGTATGTATGTATGTATATTTAGTGTTTTATCATTGTTACATAATACAATCATCACATATACAATCCTTAATCTCTCATGGCCCTCCTTTTCTCCTCGGAGGAGGAGAACCTACAATTTGTACATATGGATGCTAACTAGCTTCTCGAGTTGAGAAGGAAAAGGATGCTACCCTAAATCTATCACCTAAAGCCTTTCCCTTTTCCCTAGCCACCCTAACCCTTGACCTATTAATTACATCTTCCACAAGACGGGCATATATTGAATGTCCGGTGTGTTCCATCGCTTTGTGCCACTTGTGTGCACCCTAATATGTGTAGAATGCTACCTACATATCCCTAATTTGTAGATGTGAGTGTCAATAACATCTACTCCAACTCTCAATCCATCTCTAGCCAATTGTAATGCAACCACATACTCTCCTATTGATGATGCAACAAGATACAACATCACCACAAGGTCTATCCTTTAGAGACTTGGGTCCAAAATATCATGTTGGACACCTTCTATTAGGCCCTCCAACTAATCAAAGGTTTTTTTCCAATAAAAACACACATAAAATTGATCAATGATATAAATCTCTTAATTTATCCTCTAATATATAATCATCATCTACTCACAATCTGACCTCCTTAACCAATTCGTCCCTCTATGGATTGCATGCCTTCTCTTCCACCAAACACAACATCATCCTCACCATATCATGGCCTTATAACAACCAATTGTTATCATCTTTCTCTCGTGACCAATAACATGAGTTCTTACCTTTATAATTCAACATCTCTCTTTGGATTTCTACTCGAATAGAACATATCTTTGTAACTCAACAAGAAAAGTAATATTCCCCATAGTCATATCACCCTCCATTTTTATTCCCCTAACCATGAAACTATTTTATCTTCTCCTCATTGACCTAGGGCATTCGTCTTGGTTTTGTCTCAAACCTCTATGATTTGTACCTGCCCTACGCTTCTCTATTCTCTCCTTCATTTTCATCTCCCCTAAGTGTGCCTATGATAGCATTGCCTCAATGGAGAGACGAAGAAATATATTTCCTCACCTACTCATCCTCACAATTCTCTAGAATGCCTCGGTTGGTATGGTGGTAATGGAAATGACACAATCAATATATATACTACATAATTTTTCTAAAAATCTTCAAAAAATTGATTATTTTTCCGCCCATAATCCTTACTCTTCCTATTTTTTATTACACCATGTTACACATTTAATCAATATTCACTATGAATTCTACCGCTCACTCATCCTCCCATGATCTCCCCTTAGACTAAGGTTTAATTCTTATCTTGTACTATTTATTTTCAATTGTTCGGAGAAAATGTTTCTACACTCTGGTGATTCACTATGTGCATACATTCACTATTTGAATTCATATTTTCATACTTTCTTCTTTTTGTTCTACATCTCTCTTTCAAGTAATGTTATTTTAGTGTTACATATTATTTTCCCAAATACCATCTATAGTAAAATCTTTGTGACATGTGATCATTTTCAATTGGGACATATGTATACACATAATTTTTCACTTAAAATTGCATTTGTTCTTTACAGAACCATTGGATCTTTATCTTAATGGAGTGGTTTCCTCTAGAATATTTCAAGAAGTGGTGGGTAACCAAATAATGATTACATGCATCCTTCAAGTTGCATTAGGTTAGTCAACAGTGGTGCGTATGAGAGGGTTTGATGTGTAGTCATATTATATCATATATTAAACATGTTGGCATACCATTTATATGTTTTATTTTACATCATTTACCATCATTTTTTACAATCTCCCTACAACACCGTCTCAAAGTTATCTCTTATGTTCACTTTAAAACTCACTTTTGACACACTCACACCTTCATCATCATCTTCTTAAACACTTTAGAGCTTCTCCCTGATATTATGACTTGCTTCTTTAACCTTCTTATTCCTAAAAATCCTTTCTAGATTGTATCGACCATGGTCGATGGAGTCTATAGATTGGATTTACCTTGTTGACATCATTGACCATGATCTATATTGTCAAGTTATTATTCTACCAAAATTAACAGAATGACCATGGTCAATAATGTCGACTAGAACATAATACTAATATATTTAGTAGTCTTCTAATACTATGTTGTTGAGTGTCATTTACTTAACACTTCCATCACACATTTGGTTTACTTTCACTCGCTAGAGGTTTTCTCTTAAGCTTAAAAGGTCTTGAAGTTAGTCTTATTTGTATTTAATAAAGTCCATACTTGGATCATTGAGTACTTAGGAACTACAAGAATAATATTTGCACTTCCCATGGTCTGCAAGCCTTTAGATTCATTTAAAGTCTTCAATCAAGGGTCTTCCTATGTCTTCTTCTAGTTGTTTGTGGTCACTCACATCAAGTCTCTCTCATAAGTTGTGGCCAACCCTAGGGGAAGTTAATGCTCCAATGGTTCCTTCATGCAAGTAAGTATTTCTAACCTCTCTCTTTTCATTACCTTCATGTCATATTTGTATGTTGTGGATATTTTTGTGCATAGATTAGGATATTATAGTATATTCTTTTCTATTGCATTATTTATCTATTGGTTCTTACCTAATAATCCTTGTACAACCCTTAATATTTTTGCAATCTCTTGGACCTCACTTGTCATCATTTCAAATCTTACCTAGAAACCTCTTAAATTTTTGTATCTCATTATATTCTTATTTACAACCTTACTATCATCATTTTACATTTGGGAGCTAGTTAGACATCACTACCCTATTTTAGGTCTAGGTTTTGGAACCATATATATCCTATAGAGTGTGGAGTAATGTCTTCATAGTTCCATGTGTTCATCAACTTCTAATCTAAAGTTACATCTTAAGTATGATTTTCTTTTCTATCCTAGTCTAGAATACCCTTATATAGAGAGATGAGAGGAATATTTTTGGTACCGTATTTATTTACATATAATATCAAGAGTCACACTAGGAATAAAATTCATCGATATTAATTAAGTTAATAACTCAATGTCTATGTAAGATATTTGGACTATTACTCTACTTTTCTTTAAATATTTCTCATAATCATAGGTGGGTGTCTTACATAACACCCTACATAATGTGGTCCTACAAGTGCTTATGAGGAGTTATGCTTACTACTTGGAATATCCTAAGTGGTTTTCATCACTTAAGGTATTGCAAGTAGTAGGCATCACCACTTGTAGCTTCAAATGCAATGAGAACTCAGTAAAATGTCATAAAGAAATAAGTATAGGATTGACTAACAACAAAAAAACAAAAGAGTACAGGAAAAAGGACTAGTAAGAAAAACTAAGAAATATTGACACACATGCAATATCATTACAAGTGAACAAGTTAGAAGGGTCTATAAGTTATGTGTATGTGTGGTGTTCCCAAAAGGTCATGTTATTGAATTGTTGGTCTCATTCTACATACCTCTCATTTAATGTTCTTCATTTAAGTGAAGCAACTATGAGGGGAACCCAATCTTGCATCCATGTAAAGGCATTCATGTAGAAAGTTTGAATCATATAATAATAGCTAAAACAAAAATTAAACATATGTCCTGGATATTACAAAATGAATACTAGATAATACAATGTTAGCGCAAAATCACCGAAATGATATCACATTACAAACAAAATCCATCACGATCGAATTATGATAATCAATTTACATTTCAAATTATTCAAAATAATCGATGCATATAACTAATACAATAATAATCGAAGATTTTTTCTATAAATAATAATATTTAATCTTGAGAAGTTTTGAAATGAATTGTGAGAGGACAAAGGAAGTTGTATAATAGTTGACCTATGTTTGGATCGAGTTCATTTGGTCACAATAATGTTCATAAAATTAGCATTTGTGATTTCCATCACAAATATAAAGCGATAAAGTTGCTCCATCCAAGAAATGAGTCAAACGGTTTATAAACCTTGTAGTTTAAAAAAATCACAATAACTAAGCGAGTTACAAGGTTTAGATGAAGTAGATTGTAACCATATTATTAGAGTATGAACAAGGTGTGGATATGCTTGGAGATGGTAGGTTCTCGAGAATTGATCAACATGATTTTATGTGAGTGTTAATTATTGTTGCACTTTTATTCATAGCAATAATCCTCGACACCCATTGATATTTATGTCCCTCTTATCTATATTTACATGTTTTTTATTGGTTGGCTAATAATTTAACTTGTCAATATACATATTCTTTTAAATTAAAGGAAATATTATTTATAATTTATATATTAATAGTGTTATATATTATTTATAATCTAATATATTACAAATTTTAGACACAAATTAATTTTTTATTACAATTATATAAATAACTTCCATGTCACCTAATAAATGAAAAATAAAAATGAATGGTCTAGATTTACATAAGAATAAGTGGTTTAGATTTTAAAATGGTCTTCAAACAATTCTTTTTTAAAGAAACGAAGTGCTCATCAACACATAAGGATAGATCCTTTTCATGGAAAAAAACAGCCAGCGTAAAAATAAAAGTATTGTATTAGGTAATTGACAACTTCCTAAAAGACTAGTATAGATGCACATCCACCAAACAATTTTTTTTTGGGTTTTTGTGTTAATTTTTTCCATGTTTTATAATTGACAGTCCGATCCATTTTTGGGGGTGAAAATAACAATCCGATCAAACATTGAATTTTGTTACATAATTTTAAAAATAAGGATTAAATTCGAGAGTTTTTAGTTTTTTAAATTTTAATTGTAAAATATTTTTAAATTTTTGAAATAATTGTTGTATGTGACTTGTATAATTAAAAATGACTATTATTTTTTTGAATAAAATTATATGTAAATTATTTTAGTACATATTAAATATAATTAAATAAATATAGAATAATCTTTTATGTATTTTATTAATAAAGTATAAATAATATTGTTTTACCCAAAATTATTGGACAGACATAAATAGATGTCAAATTTAACCCATACTTAAAAATAAGTGTAGGGACTGCATTTATGATATATTAGAGTAGAAGTTAAATAGGAAAAAGCATATGCACCTGTTTAAAAATATACATTTCGTATTTAGATATTGAGTGTAATATAAAATTTGTAGTAGATTTTAGGAAATTTAAATATTATACAAAATTTATTTATAATAAAAATTAATTTTATTTATTATTTAAAATTTATTTATTTAATTTTATTTAGTATAGGGATGACTTAATATAATTGAGGTCTCCTTAAAGATCGTACAATTTTTTCTTTCATAATTCATCTTAGGACTCGATTTTATATCAAATTTAAAGACAACTAAAATCATTGTCAAAAAAACTATCAAATTTTATCTCAGTTTTCTCTTCTAAATTCATTTTTGAATATACTTTCTTAAAATCTTGTTAACATATTATGATTACTGAATTTGAAAGGTATTATTCATGTAATCTTTACCTGTTATTGGACATATATAACCCTGTCCTCCACTACTCTGACACGATAGAGAAAGAGAATGAAATAGAAAGGTGTGGATTAAAACATTTGTTAAGTTATACTCAATTATTTGACAAGTATTAAAG
Source organism: Taxus wallichiana var. yunnanensis (assembly GCA_018340775.1). Classification (NCBI taxonomy): domain Eukaryota; kingdom Viridiplantae; phylum Streptophyta; class Pinopsida; order Cupressales; family Taxaceae; genus Taxus; species Taxus wallichiana. The sequence continues at coordinate 606,956,851 of CM031243.1, forward strand.
GAAAAGATGCCAAACAAAAGGAAAAGTATTGCAGAAAAGTGGTTTTGCACAGAGATGAAAAAGAAAGAATATACAGTACTTATATAAAACAAAAGAAAGAAAAGACATCGATAGTGAAAGGAAAGAAATAAATAAGATTCTGAATAAGTGGACATAAAAAACAAAAGAGATAAATGATGTCATGCAAAAGACGGAGAAAAATACACGGGAAAAAATCAATTATAAAGTTAGTGTGTATATATATATATATATATATATATATATATATATATATTTTATATATATATAATTTTGTTGTCATATTGATTGTCGAAATCCTTTCCCAAAGTAGGAGTTTTTAAGCACAAACGGAAGACAAGGTGAAATAAATAGAGAAAAGTCAAGATTAAAAAATATATATGTGCCCACGTAAAAATAAACCAGAGTTTTATTGCGACAATATATTTTCATTAAATAGAAATATAAGATTATTATTTTTATAAAATGTTTAGATATCGAATAGATTGTGGTCCAACTGTGTGTGTGTGAGCATGTAAAAGGTGTTCTTTAGCCATCTATCAATGTTCCAATGTCAAGAGATACCAATAAATAGGAGATGAGGTCAAGATAGTGCCCTAGACAAATTCGGTGGAGTGGAATCCTCTCAACCCTTGACAACTAAGCCTAAGAATTATATGCACGTAACCCATGCAAGCTTCGAATTCAATCATTATTGGCATTCCATTGAAGTGGAACCACAATGACACAATGATGAAAGAGCATCTATGTTTATCAACAATCTTATATCAACCAAAAATAGTTATAACTTAGTTTATGTAGCATTTTATGTTGAAGGAAGGCCATGTAAGCCACAAGCGTAGAACAAGTCCCACAAGCCTAGTACTAGTCGAGCAAGTATGTGGGAGCTACACAAGTCTACATGAAGGGCCACAAAGGACTAAAGGAACTTGTTGAATACTACAAGAGACCGCATGAAATAACCATGAAGTTTTGTTATTCCATGAAGGTATTAGTGACACAAAATAACTATATGTTTCAAGTCTTGTGATGGGTCTTTTGGGCCTTCTCTTTGTAATGTTCCTTTATTTTAAGAGACTAGTGGTAGTGTGTAGCGAAGTTCTATGTAACATTGGGTGGTTGGCATGCCCGTATAAAAAACCCATTTCCCTTAGGGAAGCACCTAAAATTTGGTGAGAGTGAAGCTTGTAAGTAGATCACTAGTCCGAGCATAGACTTTAGATTCTTATTATTTAAATGTATTGTTGAGGTTGTATCATTGGTGACCAGCCTATGCATGTGTGTTGTTCCTCTTAATAATTCAAGAAAGTTGCGGTTGTATTTCTATTGTTCAAATCCGAATTGTGTTCATATACATCTTTCAAATTAAATTTTTGGGTGAAACTTTGAAGGTTTTCAGCTTGATCTAAGGTTGCTCTTCATTAGGCTCCCAATTACGTGCACATGATACAAAACCTTAAGCTATGAGGACAAGGTTGGTGGTGTCATATGAACAATTATTGGTAGATCCTCTTGGATCGCTTACCGCTCCTTATAAAGAAATACTTGTGGTTTCTTTAATTCTAGGAAATAGATGTGGAAACTTGGCTTCTAGCTAAAACATTGTGAATTGTTTTCTTTATTGTGTCTAAGTTGACATGCTTTGGTATAAAACAATATTTTTCTATACATAAATTCAAAATTTTGATTGGTCTTTGTTGGCGGAGGTCATGCATCGAGTGGGAGATGAAGTTCTAAATGTGGAATATGTATAACCATATTGAAAAATATTCATATGATTTGGCATGACATGTATTGAGAATGGAATCACTATATGAATCTAAAATCTCTTACTTCCCATTGATACACTCTCTCTACGTTGTGAGGATTGGTGATGTATACACACTAGTGACATTGCATGTATGGATTCTCAAGGAGTACATTATAAACATAAATCGGTGCTACATCAAAAACTAACTCATCTTTGAAAGGATAACTAGAATCGCAAAGTGGAATTGAGAGTGACACTATACCATTGTTGTTGGAAGGCTCGAAGCATCCTAATTTGTAAGGTCTTAGAATCAATGCATGGTTTGAAGATTTAGTCATTTGAAATTTTCTTTAGATTTGAGGTTCTTCATCTTATCCATCAATCAAAAGGTCTAGTGGATTCCCTTACACCCACATATGTTCAATGAAAGATATGTTCTACTTCAACATCTTGCATTATTGAGGTTTCTTGTGAAATGCTTACTAAGACATTAGGATCTATGTCAATGATTCCATCTAAGGATGAGAATCCATCATCCCACCATCATCCTCGCTTTTATTGGCGTAAGAAAATTCTTTCGAGCATGGAAATTTGCATTGAGTGAGTACTACTACATTTGTGATTGTTAGAACACTTGTCTATCTTGGATGATTATTTTTTGTTTAAAGCGTATATCCTCCTTGGAAAAAAATTCTATGGCTATTTGGAATACTCTTCTTGACGGTTTCAAAAAAAAACTTGTAGGATGGAAGGGAGTTGTTCTTGAACTAGTGATAGTAAATGTTTACTCATTAAAAGAACTTTGAAAAATCTCTCGCTTTATATTATGTCTATTTTCTTCATTTCTTCAACCGTGATTGATAGAATTGAGAATATTCAGAACATTTCTTATGGACAGGTACAGAGGAGAAAAACATATTTCATCTTGTGGCCTAGGATAGGGCTTGTACCCACAAGAAAGTGGGAGGATTAGGCATAAAAATATCAAAACTATGAATGTTGCCATCATTTCCAAAATGAGTTGGAGGATTTTAAAAGAAGAAAGACTTGGACTAACATCATAAGAGATAAATATTTATCCCAAGACAATGCTCAAATTTTCTTAATTCTAAAACCCTCCCTCTTAGGTTTAGTATTTTGGAATAATCTTATCAAAACAAGAAGTTACCTTAAGAAGGGTTGCAAATGGAAACTGAGAAATGGTGAGGAATTTTTGTTCTAAAAGGATAATTGGGTTGATTTTCAAAATCTTGAGAGTAACAACTCTTGGAATCAGCTTAAAGACAATCTCATTGCTTTGAGTTTGGGCATAAGGTAAGTGATTACATAAGTTGTGTTAATGGGAGATTTCAATGGAAGAAACTTCATATTGGGATGCCTGAGTTTGAAAACCTCATTGTTGCCCTCCTAAAATTTATTGAAAAATCCAAATCAGTCAAACTCAAACTAGGGATGAATACATCTAGACTAAGTATTTTGATGGTTCTTACTCTATTAGACTCAAGTTACCAATTGCTAGCTAAAGACATTCATTGTGTTTTTGATTGGAGAAAAATTTGGCACAAAGAACTAACCCCTAAAATAAACCATTTCCTATGGCTGGTGCTAAACAAAAGGATTCTTTCCATTGACGACCTAATCAAAAGAGGCTCCACCATGCCTAAAAAATGTTGTCTTTGCAGACTTGAAGCTGAAAATATAAACCATCTTTTTCTTTATTGCTCTTATGTATCAAGTTTTTGGGAACTCATCCTTTCAAGATGTGGGGTTTACTAGACTTTTTCTTGGAGGACATTATACGGGCTTGAGAGCAATGACAACCTCCTTTCAAGCATTGTATGCTCGGAAGTTATGGAGGCTTGTTTTTCCTCATGTTATATGGATAATTCAGAAGGCCATAAACTTTATCATCTTCAGAAAATCTAAGAATACCACGAATAGGCTCTTAAAAGAGCTAACTATCGAAGATAAGAAAATATCCTAAAGTTTAGGCCTCCTAAGAAGAAGAACTTCCCTAAAGAGGAGGAGAAATTCTGTTAAATTGGAATATTATTCTTGAGGATTTACAAGACATAACTCCTACCATGGAATGCTCCCTCATTCAATGGATAGCTCTACCTGAGAATTGGTATAAGCTGAATTTTGATGGTGCCTCTAAAGGAAACCCAAGTAGTGCTGGTGGTGGAGGCATCATAAGATATCACATGGTCACCTCATTTTTGCTTATGCAATTCCTATGGGAATGTAATCCAACCATTATGTTGAGGAATAAGTTGTTCTTTGGGGTTTAAGAGTTGTTAAAGATTGTAATATTTCTCATCTCATTATTGAAGGTGATTCCTTAAACATCATCAATCATCTTAATGGTAATCACCCACCTAGCTGGACTATTAAATAATTTATAAAAGAGGCCATCAACATTTGTAACATCTTCACAAAATTCAAATTTTTTCACACCTACAGAGAGGGAAACAAATTGGTTGACTCCTTTGCCAATTTCAGGGTAACTTGCAATCATCTTCATTATTGGCATGATAATAATGAAATCCCAAAATCTCAAATGTTATCATCTCTAAAGAAAAATTACACTAATGTACTTAAGATAAGTGCTCGCAATCGGTGGGAGCATGTGAAGATCTAGTTAATCAAGAAAATCATATATTTCTTATATCTCTTAGATTACCGAGATGTTGTGAAGCATTTTGAGTGCTTCCAAAATCCTGCGTGTAATATGTTAATGGGTTTCCATCTCTCTTCCACAACCATGGGAGATGCTCTAGGTAGATTCGAACCACTTTGTGACTGACATGGAAAAATAATGAAGATCTCTGAAAGAATCGGGCATTTTCCATAGCCAAAGCACTCCAATGGACTCAAGTCCTCAAAGTAAACAAAGGATAAAGGGTGTTGGTTTTGGGCAAGGTTGTAAGGTCAATGGGACATGTGGCATATTTGAAAGTAGGGTAATGCAACCAAAGTTGGAGGAGACATGTGGCACAAATTAAAGACATCAAATGGACATGTGTCAACTTTCAGTACTTTCCCAAGAAGATGTGCCTAGAGGACGTGAAGTCCATGGAATCAAACAAGGTTGATATATTTTTGGGTCAATACAAGGTTGAAAGTTCAATGAAACACATGGCGAGAATAGAAAATAGGGTCACATAGCCAAAGCTAGAGGAAACACGTGGTGCAAATCAAAGACTTCAAATGAACAAGTGACGACTTTTTGGAACTTTCTCAGCAGAGGCACCCAACGGATGTGAGGTCCAAGGAATCATCCAAGGTTGATGTCTTTTTGGGTCCATTATATTTTAAAGGAAATGGTAGTGTACATGTCAACATGTATACAATTTGGTCCTTGACCCCATGACTTATCACAAGGTGACACGTGGAGGAAGTGGCATGCTGGGTAACTACTGAACACATTGCAATTCCAGTATCCAATTAGACGATGCCACATTTCATTCTCATGTTCATCCCAACCTAGAAATTTTTTTTTTTGGTATTTTGTGGATGTGTAGTTGCGAGAGTTGTTGAAGTTGTGTTGTCTTTTTGCTTCATTCTAGAAGGTTTCCCACTTCCTTTGTTTTTAACTTTGTATTCTGGCTCCTAGGAATTTTCTCTGGGATGTGGTCCCCACCGATAAAAAAGCCACTATGAATTCTTTGTTTTATCTGGATTTTGAGCCCTCTTTTGTACTTTGGGTATAGTCCCCTTCAAAACCATTTATCAATAATAATAATAAAACATGTGGCATCAATATAGGATTGGATTAATTTCAACTCTTTTCAAAGAAAAGCTCAAAACTCAAAGTTCTTGAAAGGAAAAATGAGGCAGAAAAAATCGCTCCAGAATTCCTCGGGTCAGGTTGCAGAACGGGCATTTTTTTCAAAATGCTCGAGATAAGTAACGACCTTCTCTACCGCCTAGCCTAAATGGTTTGTCCATCTCGGCTCGAGAGGGACCTGCTCTCTCTACCCACTCGGTTCGGGTCCCACCCAGGGGCCCTCACCGTAGAATCCAAGTTCAAATCTGGGGAATGCTCTTTCTTCCGACGTCTCGGAGGAAGAGAATTCTGTGACCATTTCTCTGGAACGCTCGGTCGACCTCGATTCTCAACTGCTTCTTCTTGGACAGTGGGCTATCATCACCAAATTCGTGGGTCGATGGCTTTTGGCTGACGGTATCAAAGCCTGTGTGATACCCAATGGGGGAGCGGTCTTCGTGTGAGATTCTTGGACAAAGGATTCTTCCTTGTCATCTTCTTCGTAGCCAAGCCCAAAGGGACGACTCCCTCGAAAGGAAAGAATATTTGCTTCTTGAATCAGGTCTTCATCTTCGGAAGTGGTCAGCTCATTTCGACCCTGATCAAGCCATCATGGAAGGTTTTTCGTATGGGTTAGACTTTATTCTCTCCCCAGTGAGTTTTGGTCTCCTTCTTCTCTCACACAAATTTGTTCTGGTCTGGGGAGAGTCATCCGTATCGATCCCGTTACCCTCAAAGGCTCCCTTTCTTCCTTCGCGAGGGTCTGTATTTCGGTGGATGTTTCCAAAAAACTGCGTGATAGAATCGTGATTCTTTCCTCCAGCGGGAAATGGGTCCAGAGGGTGGATTATGAGACCATCTCGAACTGTTGTTTCCATTGTAAACTTCTGGGTCACTTCCAGAAAGATTGTAAAGCGCCCCCTTCTTCGAGGCCAGTTGTGTGGAAGAAGAAGACCTCCCCTTCCCGTGTCTCAGCAGCGGTGAATCCTCCTCCTACTGTCGAGCCTCTCTGCCCCCCTTCTCTTGTCGAAGAAAAGTCTCTCTCCTTGAAACTCTTAATTTAGATCCCAACACAATCACTCTTGTTAAAGAAATGGCTTCGGTGGTTCAAGACTCAACGTGTATCCTCTCCTTATTTCAAGAGGGTATTGCTTTAGGTCTTGGCTCGATGTCGCCTCCCTAGAAAATTGGGTGGGGAACAAAGAAGATTTTCTCAACGCCACCGAGAAGTGGTGGGGATGATCTAGTCTCTCAGGAAGAAGAAGGTGAGATTTTGCATTCAAGCCATGGTATTCTTCCTACCCCACCAATCCACAACCTAAATCTTGGTCCGAGTGCTCCTGTAGGGTGGCCCTCCAAATCACGGTCTTCTCTAAAAGAGGTGGCTTCTGGTAATCAATCTCAGCTAGGCTCTTATTTCTCTATCTCAAGTAAGAGAGGCGAGTCCTCTCTGAACAAAAGATGAACATCCTATCTTGGAATGTTAGGGGTCTCAACGCCCTAACAAGTAGTGTCTACTCAGTGCTATGTCACGGATATGAACATTTCCATTTGTTTGTTGTAAAGAGACCAAGATGTCTAGCTCGGCGTGTTTAGATGGTTGGTTTCAAGTTGGCGTGGTTGGGAAGGCCTCTTTGTTAATTCGAATGGTGCTTCCGGTGGGTTGGGGCTTCTATGGAAGTCCTCTATTTGCAAAGTGGCCTCCCTTTCTTCGCATTCCAATTTTCAATGGTGTCAGGTATGCCTAAAACATTCTGAGGAGTCTTTTTTCCTTTGTAATGTCTACGGTCCGAATAATCCTATTCAAAAGAGGGAAACATGGCAAAAATTCAGGATTCCTTGAGTTCCCTTCGGACCTTAAATCAATAGTGGCAGGGGATTTTAACGCCACTATTTCTGATCGGACAAACGTGGTGGACTCAGCTTGGCAACCCCGATCCCAAGATGATTTCATTTCCTTTGTTCATTCCTCCAAGCTGGTGGATTTGGAACCACATTCCGGGTGGTTCACGTGGAACAATCACATGCTGGCTTCGGGAATTTGGTGGTTAGACTAGATAGATTTCTGGTCTCAGAATCTTGGCTCCAGCAGAAATTTCCTCCTCCAAAGTTGTGTCTCCCCTCTGTCTGGTTCTGATCATTTTCCCATTTCTATGTCTATTAATTTTGATCTTCCCCTCGGCGCTCACCCTTCAAGTTTGAAAGTATGTGGATGCAGGATCCCAACATTAAACCGTTGATCAAATCTTGGTGGGATTCTTTCTCTTTTTACTGGTACCAAAATGTTTATTCTTTCTAAAAGCTATCTTTGCTCAAAGATAAACTTCTAGCTTGGAATTCTTCTTCCTTTAAAAACATCTTTCAAGAAAAATTAAGAGTGGAGAAAGCTCTCCGTATTCTAAATGAAAGGGTCTTCAGGTTTGGTATGCAAAGTGATGATTTTCTTCTTGAAAAGTCCCTTCTCAGAGAGTTGGGTGATCTTCTTCTGAAGGAGGAATCTTTTTGGCGTAAAAATCTAGGGAAATCTGGCTCAAAGATGGAGATAAGAACACCAAATTTTTCCATGCCTCGGTTAAAGCTAGGAGAAATACAAATTATATTTCTGCCATCAAGCAACCCGATGATACGTGGATCTCCTCCCAACTCTAATCAAAGAGGAGGCGGTTTCCTTTTTCCAAAATCTTTTAACCGAAGAATCACACTCTTCTTTGGCCTCTCAATCCCCTCTTCTAGAAAAATTCCCAAATTGATCAACGAAGCAGATAATGAAAGTATTTCTTCTCCTTTCTCTTTGGAGGAGATCCAAAAATTATTTTCTCTATGGCCCGGGACAAAGCCCTTGGTCCGGATGGTTTCCCAGCTACTTTTTACCAAGATTTATGGGAAGTAATTGGTTCATCCATTTGGCAAGTAGTTGAAGAATCATGTTCTACGGGCAAAGTCCTCGGTTCTCTCAATCACACATTCATTAGTATGTTCCCCAAAAAATCCCCACCGATAAATTTGATGACTTCCGCCCAATTTCCCTTTGCAATACCTCATATAAGATTATTTCTAAAGCTATTGCTTCCCATATTCACCCCTTCCTCTTCTATTGTTTCGCAAGAGCAAAGTGGTTTCCTCCTGGGCAGATCTATCTCTGAAGGAGTTATCATTTCCCATGAACTTATCCACACCTTACAACACTCTTCTCACCTGGGATGATGATCAAGTTGGATTATAACAAAGCCTATGACCGGATTAATTGGCGTTCCTTCTTAAATCCTTGCAGGCTTTGGGCTTCAGCAATCCTTTGTGTGATTGGATTTTTAACTGCATTTCTTCACCCTGCTTCTCGGTTCTAGTGAATGGCTCTGCAGAAGGTTTCTTTAAGAGTAGCAGGGGCCTTAGCAGGAGATCCCCTCTCTTCCTTCCTTTTTATTTTGGTGGCCAAGCTTTGGGTTGTAGCATTAAGTCCACAGTAGTCTCTAGTACTCTTTCGGGACTATTGTCTTCCTCCAGCCTACCTCCTCTCACTCACCAACAATTTACAGATGATACATTTCTTTTTGGAGTTGCTACTGTCCCTGAAGCACGGGCCTTGTCTAATATTCTCAATTCTTACTCTAATGTTGCGGGTCAAGTGATTAATTTCCATAAGTCTAGTCATTTTCTTCTTCAATGTTCCTCCTCGGCTCCAAAGAAGGATTCTAGTGATCCTTGGTTTCATTTCTGGCTCTCTCTCCCTCATAAATATTTGGGCATTCCTTTATTCTCTAGAGCTGGCAAAGCTAGCTTATGGACTGACCTTCTGTAGTCCTTTTCAAACAATCTCTAATCCTAGAAAGGGAAATGGCTTTCCTTAGCGGGTCGTTTGCTTCTGATTAAGTCAATTCTATGCGCTCTCCTTTTATATGTTGTTAGTTCTGGCTCTTCCTCATTTGATGCTTTTGAAATTTGAAAAGATTATCAGAACTTTCCTCTAGCAGGGGAATAGTGAAGACCATAAATTCCATCTAGTCAAATGGGAGGTGGTCAAATCTCCCATCTCTTCAGGTGGTCTAGGGATTGCAGATTTAGCTTTGCATAATATTGCTCTGGGTGCCAAATTAGTATGGAACTTCATATCCTCCCCACAAAAATTGGCTCATCAGGTTCTTTCTCACAAATATCTTGGTGGCTGGTAGACCGAGCTTCTACTTTCTAGTGAAGAGCTCCTAAAGGTTCTCACATTTGGAATTTCATGTGCAAATGCAGATCTCTAATCATGCCGATTCGGCCTCTTGGTTTGTCAACAATGGTACTCGGGTAAATTTTTGGGAGGACAGTTGGAATCGGGTGCTCTCCACTTAATCTAGTTCCCCCTCAACAATGTAATGAACATAACCAGATGTCCTGGGGTTCTTACGTTGCTAATTATGGCTCCCATCATCCGATGGGTCTCCAACGTGGCTCTGGAAAGACCCCTCTTCCTTGGATGTCCCGGCTTCAAATGCTCTATCTTGTCAGAGGAGATACTCTCGAGAAGAGTGGCTTACAAGGATTGCGAGGATCATTTGCTCTGGCTTGGCTCCATCTCTGCACTTACTCAGTCAAAGATGGCTACCGTTCACTCCTCTCTCAATCTGGTTTTATCGATCTTCCTAAGCTAGGTTGTTGGCACCACTCTCTTCTCCCAAAAGTGGTGATCTTCGGCTGGCTCATTCTTAAAAACAAAGTCTTAACACAGCTTCACAGAAGATCCTGGGCTATGCCGGCCCTTCCAAATGCGTAATGTGCGGCCAGTGGAAGAAGATCTTGATCACCTCTTTCTCCATTGCTCTTTTCATGGTCTTGTTTGCAATGGTTATTGGGAAAACTAAACCTCTCCTGGGTGCACTACAACAATATCGAGACTCTCTCCTATCCTAGCCATCTATGAGGTACAAAAGTTCCTTGAGCTCAATCTGCAGGTGGCCCCTTATTTTCTTTTATGGCATATCTGGTGGGAGAGAAACTTGCGTCTTTTCTGTAATCAACAGAGCCTTCTTCCAGCCTTTCTGAGAAAATTGGAAGTTGTTATTTCTAAAGTTATCTCCAAGAATAGCATGAACAACCCTGTTTTCCTCTATGGATGCTCGAATCTCAAAGGTCTGGACTCTTATCAAAATTCCAAATCCCAGTTCCATAGTCAAACGAGGCCTTTCCCAAGTGGAGAAGCTCATTCAGAAAACAAGATTTGTGGAGACCTCCACCCAAAGGCTTGTGGAAACTAAATTTTGACGGAGCCTCCAGAGGCAATCCGGGTTTATCGGGGGCCGGTTGTATTCTTCGTGATGTGGATAGGCTCTCTCATTACGGCGGGCTCCTTTCCTCTGAGTAATTGTTCGTGCAATCTGGCGGAAGTGCAAGCCCTCTTGGAAGGAGTCAAACTTGCCATCAAGATGGGTGGGGATTATCTGCTTATCGAAGGTGACTCCCAAATTATTACATTAGCTATCTCTAAGGGTTCTGCCTCTTCCTGGCATATCAATCCATTTTATTTTGGCTCGGTAAATTCAAATTTTGGAGCATCAGTCACATTTACCGAGAATCCAATTCGGTGGCGGATCTTTTGGCTAATCTTGTGATCAATTTCTCACATGCTGCAATTGTCTCCAGTGATGCTACGGCCTGGGAAGGACTCACGTCTATCCTTTCCACTGAGAGATAGATCCGAGAGTTGAGTGGTATGGCTCCTTTATGTACCGTTCGTATCTTCTTTCTCTATGCCTTTTTGTCTTGTTGGTTTCTCTGGTTTTTGCTTCTTCCGGATTCCATGGCCTTCATTGGTTTCCCATTCGTAGCCCTCCGTGGACAATTTAGGGAACTGGCAGATTCTTCTGCCATTGATCGTCATCACCTTTCTATTATTTTCAAGTACTCCTCGCTTGAAGAAGTTGAAGCTATCGAAACAATTATGGGCGACTCATATCATTTCCATGCCCGACGTCCCAGGATGGATTCGGAAATCACTTCTACTTTTGTATCTTTTTACCTCCTCCTGCATCCTAATCCGCCATGGTCAATTTTTCGCAGAGGATGAAATCTACGCAGTCCACAGGGTAGGTTTGCATGAACAGCTGGTTGACTTCTCCCTTCCCGATCCTTTATTGTGGGTGGAGGAAGTCGACGAACTTGCTTTGGGTTCTGGCCACGGCATCCAGTGGCTCTACAGATAGTATCGTGACTTGGTCACTTTTGCTCAGAATTTCCATCCCTCACTGGATCAGCATTTCCTCTCGAACGGTAGACATCGACACCATGCTTTTTCCTGTGCATTCGGCTATCGACCATCATAATGAATTAAAAGACTGAGCCGACACTTCCTTCAATCTGCTACTCAAGGCAGCCAATGCACGTGTAGGAACATCTCACGGTTTTCTGCTTCATCCAAGTAGTGCTTCTCGGCATCCCCGACGTGGGTTTTGTTTTGTATTTTTGGTTCGAGCAGAGCCTCTCGCTCTCCATCTTCTTTCTTCCCTCCTTCTCGCATGCTTTTCTGCTACTTTTCCTCTTCCTTCTTCTTCTCCCTTCTCTTGTTGTTGGGTAGGGGACCTTACCCCTCCGGTTCATAGCTTCGGTCAAAAGCGTTTATCAATAAAAAAATATAGGATTGGATTGACTAGATGATATGTCATTTTTTAAGTTTTTCCACTAGAAGGAGTGATATTCATAGGTATCTTTGGGATAATATTAATCACTAAAGGATTTCAGAATGTATTCTAGCTGGTTTGTGTAGACTTGCTTACTTCTTAATCTTCCTCCCAAACAATATGGTTTTCCACCACTTCTTGACAAGTGAAGAGACACTCAAAAGTGCAATATTGATTATTTATTCATCATAAACCTCATTCATGTTGACAAGAAATAATCTAATGTATATGTCTAATTATATGTACTACATTTGTATTAATATTTCCTTAAATGTTGGAACCTCTAGAGCTTTACTTGAAACCTAGGGTAGACTTGACTACCAAAAGTGTTACCTAATGTTGAGGTCAATAAAATTTCCCATTTGAGGATGTCTGCAGCAAATTGCTTGTTTATTGTTGATCTATGAGCACTTTTGCTATTTTATTCTAGATCATTCCATTAATTGTATCTTGTATAAGACTATCATTCGTCTTAATAACTTTGTTAAAATGGGTGGAGATATCTTGATGGTTCTCATGGCTTAACATCAAGGCTTAGATACCCTAAGTGTGTTTGATAGAAGATGTAAGAGGAATCACTCTATTACCACTAATTAGAGGCCTAGGAGGTGACCTAATAGATAACACCCTAAATGCATATTTAGATGTGTTATATGTGTACACAAAATCTATTTAGAATAAAGAAAACATAGAGATATTATAACTAGAACAATAAATGTTTTTAATTTGCCTATGTGTCTAGTCGATAGCATACTCTAAAGGAATATGTATAGCTATATATCTTCGACTCAATATGCCCATCTAAATTATCTATATGTGTATAGTACATATATATCCTACAAAAAAATGTCCCTAAAGGCAAAAAAATGTTGACTATTCTTGTAGACATTAAATCATGCACTCTCATCTTCACTATTCATATGATTCTTTATCTTTCTTGGCTCTGCTTTGTCTACCAATGCCCATCCAGAAGCTAGGCTTTATCTTTATAGGCACCCTGTGTGTAATGCCCATCTAGGTGCCCCCTTGCTCCCTTTAGGCGCCCACCTCTTTATATCTTACTCACCTCTTTTGGGAATCTTGTTTTCTTATGGGTCAACCTTTTAGTTGTCAATTACAAAATTAAACCAAGGGAATCATATAAATATAAAGCTATGTGACCATAATAAGGGACCAAGCTCTAATAATCTACTATCATCACCTAAGGTTGCATCTAAAGACATTCTAAAAGCATCAAAGCATTCATCTAGCTTCATTCACGAGAAAAGGGACTACATTTTCTGCATGCATGCATAGGAGGGGAAGTTAATTTTTCCATCCACACATCTACTTACATTGCTACATCTATATATTGTTCGTTATCAAGTGTGTCTTGCACAAGAGCTTCCTAGGGGATGATTATAAAACATGCACTCAAAATACATAGAGTCTAAGATGTAGTGCAACATTTGGTTTTAATTTCACTCTATTGGGTAATCATTGGGCTCATTCTCGACTCCCCATTTGCATATTTTTCCTTTTAGGATTTGATGTGTTTTGGGGTTTTATAGGAGATCATTTGTTTTACACGTTACAAGAAAATTCTATGATCATTGTGCAACATACAAACGACCAACAACAAAGGTTAGCAACCAACTTGCGACACATAAGAATAATTTCCACCACTTTTTTTGTGTGTGCCTTGGTTTTTACCAATCACATTTTGTCCCCCTATACGGTATTAGTTTTATATCATCATCCGGTCCTCTCCTTTGGGCTGCATCCTCCTAAAGATGTTGTATGCACCCTAAATGAGGGAGATTGGGTGAATCATTCACCCCATACAACAGATCGTAGATTTTGTACAGCCTCCATAACACAGAACATAATAGAGTTATAGACACAAAATGACCTAGATTCTGACTTGGGTCCTTAGTTTAACACAAATGCCGGGCCAAGATATAGATATGAGCGCATGGGCACTCCTAACCTTTCCTTGGAACCTATGACAATTAGAATGCATTTTATCACCTTTTTTTCTACTCGATCGAATGGAACAACATGGATCACAACATCGTGGTGGTGTGTAAATTTTGGGAAGTAGTGGGGATGGAGAATAAAACTAGACCTTTCTCCCCAACGCTCTTCTACCATAGCGTGAAATCATCCAAAAACTCAAACTTGGCATGAGATCACCCCAAAAATCACACTCTACAACATTTTCAAGACACTTTCTATCTTTTTCACTCATCATGGATCAGGTGCACATGTTCCTTTTACTACTTTTTCATATTTTTACATACTTTTACATGTTTTTACAAATTTTTCATAACACATGACTTTGATTACTCTTTCACTCTTCTTTTGCAGTCAGGTCCTTAATACATAATAAGAAATGGCCCCACATCAATAAGCACAAGTGACAACAAGTACAATATGGTATGATACATATGTTTCACCGTTAGGGTCACTTCCTATTCTTTAGCTTCCGTGCTTCATTTTTATCACTCCACGCTTTTTCTTGTCTCTTGGCACACTTTTAGCCATCGATCTACATGGTTATTAGGTATGCATCTCTTATCTACTTTATGTTATCAAGTATTCACTCAACAACATAAAGTGGGGGAAAATTTAGACACTAAATCACACACTTGGGTACATTTCTAGGTCCTAATCACATACCACTATTCATATGATTCCTAAGTGAGAAAAATAGTAATTGACATGTATCTTTGGCATCTTTTTATCTTTCTAGTTTCCTCTTTTGTTTTACACACCCCATAACCCAATCTGATATTCAATACTTTATCTTTCTTGATTATGGACACCAGTGCCCAACTAGGATGTCAGCGCCCATGCACCCTCATCCCCCATGGACGTCCCCAACCTTTTTGTATCTTACTCGCCTCTTTTGGGAATCTTGTTTTCTTATGGGTTGACCTTTTAGTTGTTAATTATGAAATTCAACCAAGGGAATCATATAAATACAAAGCTATGTGACCATAATAAGGGACCAAGCTCTAAGCATCTACTATCATCACCTAAGGTTGCATTCAAAGGCATTATAAGAGCATCAAATCATTCATCTAGCGTTATTCAAGGGAAAAGAGACTACATTTTCTGCATACATGCATAGGAGGGGAAGTTCATTTTGTCATCCACACATCTACTTGCATTGCTACATATATCTATTGTTCGTTATCAAGTGTGTCTTGCACAAGAGCTTCCTAGGGCATGATTCTACACACACAGAGAGAGAACTACATAGAGTCTGAGATGTAGTGCAGTGCTCGGTTGTAAGTTCACTTTGTCAGGTGACCACCGGGGTCATTCTGACTCCCCATTTGCATATTTTTATTTTTAGGATTTGATTTGATTTGGGGTTTTACAGGAGATAATTTGTTTTGCAAGTTACATGCAAATTATGTGATCTTTGTGCGACATACATGTGACCAACAACGAAGGTTATCAACCACCTTATGCACACAATAATAATCAATTTCTAACCATTTTCGTAGACATAGGTGCCTAGGGAAGGCTCATGCCTAAGCGCCACTAACCCGATCTAGGCACTCTAGTCCAGCATATATGATGATTGTAGAATTTATCAAACATGATTGTGATGAGCTTTCCTCCTCCTGTTCATCAGCTCTCCAAGACAAAAACCTTCGGATTCATTCTAAAATCACCTAAGTCTTCTATTCACTCTCTTGCACCTAGGTTTTTATATTTCTTTAGCTTGTTGCTTGATCGTATATGTGCTTTATTGCTTATTTATCGTACATGACTCTACAATATCTAAGGTTTAACAAAAATCTATTTTTGTTAAATCACTTCTAACCTTTATTTGGTTTTGAAGGATGCATAGTATTCGCAGTGAAATTCTGTCATGATGGAAATCATGTGGAATGTCACGTGGTGTGGTGCAAAGTAGTGCAAAGTTGGCATTGATAATATCATTGATATTGTAAAGGATTAAAATTTGATACCACACATGTGAATTAACCTTCGCATCTTGGCATGGAGGTGTGTGGTACCATGTTTAAGCTAATTGTGTGTTCCATAAAAGAATGGGTGCATGTTTGGGTTAGAGCACACTTGATCCACTTAGATTACATTATATCATTACATAAGTGTATACAAAGATCTCATGTCATTGTTGAAATACATACAACATTTATTAGAAGTAGACTAATCATCTGGAAAGTATCACGAAAAATAGATAAAATTTTAAAGTACCATACACCTTTTAAAATATAACTACATGAACCACAAACTATAAAGAAAAATTGATGATCTTTCCCACAAACTATTATTAATAGATCCTCTTAAATCAACTACCTTACACTACATATAATGAACAAAGGAAACAAATGGGAATACCCCAATATTAATGGCAACCGCAAAGGACATTCTTTTTTATATTTATTTCTCAAGTCTCGAACTTTTAACTTTGTATAAGCTAACATAGCCTAAATAAGTATATACTATAATTACCTAAATACAACAAGAGCACCGATGTTGTGAAGTATTGTTGTAACAAATAATCATCGCTTTATTAGTTATATGTGTTAGAGTAGGTATTTACCTTAGCTCATGTTCACCTAGGTACATTATTGTATTTATTCTCACCCACTTATATGTGTGTGGATATTTCATTTTATTTATTTAGATATTATGAGATATTATCTAGTTGTTAGGTATAGTTCTTTCCTTGATCTATGGTATTGACTAGTTCTTTCCTAGATCTATGGTATTGACTAGATCCTTGATGTCTAGTTCTTTCTTAAATCTATGGACTTGACTAGTTCTTTGATGAATAGTTCTTTCCATGATTTATGGCTTGATCTACGACATTGATGGTTCTTAGATTGTTATTCCTTGCCTATATAAGCAAGGCTCATTCTCATTGTATTTCATTTCATTGAGTTCCATAATAATATATGATATTTCTTCTCATTTGTTTACAAAGTTTTATGTAAAGTTATTTTGGTGAATTACTTTCATCTTATTGATCGTGATGTTTGATTAACATCTGTTCTTGGGCTTGGCACGATCTGGTTATCGTTCCTTTTATGGTATCGAGAAGAGATTGTTATTGACATCATCTGCTGTAAGTTTTATTTTGCAAATAAATTTTTATATATTCATATATTTTTTTGTAAAATTCTTTGCTTCCATTTTTATTCGGAAGGTGGCTTCCAACCTAAGATCGATCAAAAAACCAAGATTCTTGACCATTTCGGAGGCGCATTTTTTTGTTTTTTTGGGTGTGCAAAAACCGTGGTGGGTTACGTCGGGATTCATGTCACCAAGGAAAACCAGCAAATCATTTTCTGGGTTTTTTCACATTTCTCGAATTCGAGAGATGGGTTTTTTTTTGTGGTGTAGCATTCTTAGTTGGCATCATTTTTTCGAAAAGACGTTTCTTTCCTCTTTTGGCAAGGGTCCACGGATGACGGTGCACTTTTTTTGCTATTTCGGAAAATCCATAGACTACTATTTTGGGCGGCAAAGGTCACTTTCAGCAGACATCCGAAATAGTAGTTTTTTTCACCATAAGAAGTAGTTAGATGTGACTTTCTCTCTTTTCCCAATTATAAAAGGGGCACACACCCATTGAAATTCTTAGCCCCTAGTCATATGGTATGGTCATATGAGGGCTTAAAGCTTGTGATTCCTACTATTAAGTGCTTAACTCTAGCCCCCTTTTTATTTGTGTGGTGAAGGCAAGATCATTTTATTTGTTTTAGTGGCAACTAAAATAAATAGTATAGCATAATATTGAAAAGCTTGTAACTTTTGATCGGTAACTCGGTTTTGAGTACCATTTTTGCAAAAGTTCTTGTTTTTTCCATGCTCTTTCCATTGGAAATATTTATTTTGAGAATTTCACTATAATTATAAAGTGTCATATTGTAACACACACTCATTATAAAGTGTTAAAATCTGGGGGCTCTTGTTGCATTGCTTGGGGGTCTTGTTGCATTGTTTGGTTCTTGCATTTCTTTTTTGATTTTTAGGATGGCATCTACTTCTACATTAGATCATGTTGAGTCATTAACAACACATAATTACTACACATGGAAACCAAGAATAGAAACAATAATTAAGCAAAAAGGATTATGGACTTTAACTTCTAAAGAACAACCAATTTTCATTAGAGAATATGAAAATTTTCAGTACCAGTGCAAATTTGATGAGTGTATGGGTTTGATAGGAACTTATGTAAGTGACATTATTTTGTTTCATTTGGAAAAGTGTGACTCTCCTTTCAAAATATGGGAGAACTTGAGGATTTATTTGGTAAGGTGGATCATATGAGAGCCATGCAACTTGACATTGAGATCACCTCTCTTAATCTTGAAGATTTTCCAACAATTATAGACTATCTTACCAAGTTCAAGCATTTGTTGACACAATTGAAGGGGAGTGGAAGAGATAAGAAAGATGAAGAGTGTGTTTACTTGATTCTATCCAAGTTGAGAGGACCATTCCAAATTTTTGCTTCTATTTTTTTCTCTAGCATGGATGCCTTAGGTGACACATTCAAAATGCCTAACTTAGAAACATTTTGTGAAAGACTTACTAGGGAAGAATCCAAATTGTCTCACCTTGAGTCTTCCACCTCTCAAAAGGCATTAGTTGCATCTAATCCTAAGGGCAAGGGAAAACCAAATAGTAAAACCAAATCCACACCTTCTCCATCTCAAAATGCTCCTAAACCCAAAGAAAACAACTCAAAACCCAAGGAGTCTTCTAAATCCAAGAATAAGTCTAGCCGTTCATGCTCTTTTTGTGGGGGTAGTAATCATGAAGAACATAGGTGTTATAAGCAAATGTAATCCTTAGAGGATGCAATCAAGAAACACAAAATTTCTATCTCCACTCCACCTCTTTCTAATGAACATGGAAAAACACTTAATGTTGTTGGAAGATCTCAGTCACCACTTGCACAGCAGTTGGGTTATAGATTCTGTGCTTCTCATCACATGACTTCTTCCAAGGAGTCTTTTGTTTCTCTAGGTTTGAGTTCTACTTCCAAAATTGAGGTTGGAGATTCTTCCTTTCTTTACTTTTGAGGAAAAGGTGATATACAACTTGATGGTGGAAATATCCAAGATGCACTATATGTTCCTAACATCACTACAAATTTTCTTTCTGTATATCAAATTTGTCATTTTGGTCAAGGAAAAATAGTGACTTTTACACCACATGGAGCAGAAGTACGAACTTTGTTGGAGCCTCATTCACTGGTTGCTCGGGTATTGTTGATCATAGTTCTAGACTATATCACTTTGAGGGTTTTGATGACACTTCTTCTATAGGGACAGATTGGTTTCTCATGCAGATTCAGAGAGTAAGCTTTGGCATGAAAGATTTGGACATCTCAATTACAGATATTTGAAGGAGTTGAGCACTCATGGTATGGTAGATGGTCTTCCTAGAGTTTCTTGTCTTGAGGGAGTTTGTCATGGTTGTGCATTAGGGAAACAACACCAAGATCCTTTTCCTAAGAATTTATCTAAGAGAGCTTCTTCACCACTTGAGCTTGTGCATAGTGACTTGATGGTTTTTCCTACCCCATCTTTTAATGGAGCTAAGTATGCACTTACATTTATTGATAATTTCTCGAGGCGTACTTGGGTTTATTTTCTCAAGTACAAAAGTGATGTTTTTTCACACTTCAAAGTCTTCAAAGATTTGGTCGAGAAACAATCTTCTAGTAGCATAAAGAACCTTCAGTACTGATAATGGGGGAGTACTTCAGCAATGAGTTTTCTAATTTTTGGCAACTCAAGGCATTATTCACCAACATTCTATTCCTCATACTCCACAACATAATGGCTTAGCAGAAAGGAAGAATAGAACTTTGAAGGAAATGGCTAACTGTATGATGCATTCTAGAGATATACCTCCTATCTATTGGGTAGAAGTAGTTAATTGTGCTAACTATATTCAGAATCACACACCACATAGAGCACTTGAGCATTTGACTCCAGAGGAAGCTTGGTCCAACACTAAGCCAGATGTCTCATTTTTTGAGTCTTTGGGAGCCATGCTTGGGCCTTTGTGCCAAAGAAGAAAAGGAAAGCTTTGGATAAGAAGAGTAAACCCTTGATCTTTGTAGGGTATTGTGAGGACATGAGAGCTTATCATCTTTTAGATCTTGATACACATGATGTTCTTTTTCGAACACATGTTCAGTTTGATGAGTGTTTCACTCCTCATGATTCTTCATCTTCTTCCATTCCTTCTTCTTCTTCATCTCATCTTGAGGATCCTTTCTTTGAGGATATTGATGAGGAGGTTATAGATGTCGTTGAGGATCCTATTCCCACTGATGTTGTCTTATGCCTAAGTGGGCCTAAGTGGGCTCGACTTATAGTTTCTGAGGCAACACCTTTCATAGAGGATCTTCCACCCACTAGGCATCATCATGCACATTCTACAGGTTCTGGAATTTTGTGTCGGTAAATTTTGAGGATCCACAGTCTTTTCAAAGGCTCATGGGATACAGGAGTGGGATGATGCGATGACAGCTAAGTATTCTTCTTTGATGAAGAATCATACTTGGGATTTGGTATCTCTTCCTAAAGGAAGAAATATGGTTAGGTGTAAGTGGGTATACCAAACCAAATACGCAGTGATGGGTCCATTGACAAGTATAAGGCTCATCTTGTTGCAAAGGGTTTTTCACAAGTTGAAGGTATTGATTACTCTAAGACTTTTGCACCCATTTCCAAGATGGATTTTGTACACCTTGTACTTGTTATTGCTTTGCATCACAGGGGTGGCCCGTATACTAGATGGACGTGAAGAGTGCCTTCTTACATGGAGATCTACAAGAGGAAATATATATGGAGCAGCCGACTAGATTTGTTCAGGATTCTTCTCTTGTTTGTAGGCTCCAAAGGTCTCTCTACGGTCTTAAACAAGCCCCTCGGGCTTGGTATGAGAAGATGGATTCTTTTCTTCTATCTATTAGTTTTGTTCATTGCCACTCGATCATACAAAGGTATCTCCAACATGTTGGTGAGGATATTGTGATACTTGTCTTGTATGTTGATGATCTGTTACTTACTGGCAACTCTTCTTCCCACATTCAGAGTATTCAGAGGGCTCTTTCTACATAGTTTGACATGACAGATCTTGGGCTATTGCATTATTTCCTTGGTTTGTAGATTTCTCAGATAGATTCAAGGATTCATTTGAGTCAAAAAAAGTACACCCATGATCTTCTTAGGCACTTTGATATGGCTGATTGCAAGCCAAGTCCATCTCCTTTTCAGTCTGGAGTTACTCTTACATCCACATGTACCACACCACTTTGTGATCCTACATTGTATAGGAAGTTGGTTGGGAGTCTCATGTACTTGACCCATACTCACCCTGATATTTCATTTGCAGTAGGGCTTGTATCTCGGTTTGCACATTCTCCTCATAGTAGTCACTGGCAGGCTGCTAAAAGGATTTTGCGCTATTTGCATGGCACTTCCCACTTTGGCCTACACTACACTAGGGGCTCTACTCAGTTGGTTGGGTATACAGATTCAGATTGGGCAGGTTCTATTGATGACATGTGTTCCACTTCTGGCTATCTTTTTTGTCTTGGTTCTTCTCCAATTGCTTGGGCATGCAAAAAACAATAGGCTATTGCACTTTCATCTTCAGAGGCAGAGTACATGGCAGCAGTTACAACGAGTCAACAGATTCTTTGGCTTCGCCAGTTATTGATAGAGTTCAGATTCCCATAGGATTCACCGACTATACTTTGGTGTGACAACCAAAGTGCAATTCACATTTCTCGCAACCCAGTTGAGCACCAATGACCAAGCATATTGAGATACACATCCACTTCATTCGTCAACACATTTAGGATGGAGTTCTTTTGCTTGGAGTACATTTCGACTTAACAGAGTTGCAGACATCTTTACAAAGCCTTTTGCATCACCTCGCTACCTTGAGTTGCGTGGAATGCTTGGGGTTTCGGAAGTTGTTCTTGGGGGTGTTCATGAGAACATCTTCCTTCTTCTTCTTCTTTCTCTTTCCTTCTAGCAGATTCTTTCCTTCTTTTGGTTTGAGATTTCTTCATGGATATATTGTACATGAGTACCTCATCAGGCCTAGTTGTCGGGACTCATACTGTGGACATGCCACTTCTATTTTGGCCCCTAGCTTCACTTGAGGGGGTGTTAGAGTAGGTATTTACCTTAGCTCATGTTCACCTAGGTATATTATTGTATTTATCCTCACCCACTTATGTGTGTGGATATTTCTTTTTATTTATTTAGATATTAGGAGATATTATCTAGTTATTAGGTATAGTTATTTCCTTGATCTATGGTATTGACTAGTTCTTTCCTAGATCTATGGTATTGACTAGATCCTTGATGTCTAGTTCTCTCATAAATCTATGGACTTGACTAATTCTTTGATGACTAGTTCTTTCCATGATTTATGGCTTGATCTACAACCTTGATTGGTTCTTAGATTGTTATTCCTTGCCTATATAAGCAAGGCCCATTCTCATTGTATTTCATTGAGTTCCATAATAATATATGATATTGTTGCTTATTTGTTTGCAAAGGTTTATGTAAAGTTATTCGAAAATTACTTTTATCTTATTGATCGTGATGTTTGATTAGCATCTGTGTTCTTGGCTTGGCATGATATGGTTATCGTTCCTTTTAATATATAAGCAAACAAAACAAAAAATAATGGCAGGGATGTAAAAATTGGTTAACATTTACACTCCCTTGGACAAGGAGGGGAATGTTGTAACTCGAGTGTGTTGATTTTGTTTATAGTTTCCTAAAATTCTAGATGTTATTTTACTTATTTTTGATGTATAAGTTATAGCCATGAGGCCAAATGTTGATGGATTGATTAATTTAGTTGATTTGCAGTTACTCGAAATAACAAAAATTTATGCCTTTTGATGCTACTCGGTTTTTTGCAGTCACCTGTTACAAGATACTCTTGTTGGAATAAAGAGAAATGATTCTACAGAAAACATTATATGGCCTCAAAGTGAAGGGGACTTATTCCCTTGGCTTCACTGTGCTACAAAAAATGCTTGTGAATTTAGTTGTAATACACATGTGAGGAGTAATGGTTAAATAACAAATCCACCCATTGGGAGGCACTAAGATGAGACTATTTTTTTCTCAAAAACAATTTGATGACTAGTTCTCAAGCTTTTGTTTTGAACTTGAAAATGGCCTCGGAGCCAATTTACATAGAGTAGAAAAGTGAATTGCTCCGTTAGTCCCTTCTCGCCAGCTGGTATGACCATCATTTTTATATAGATTTATATGTAAATTATACTAATATATATTAAAAATAATTAAATATATATAGAATAATTTTTAATATATTTTATTAAGAGTGTAAAAATAACATTATTTTATATTTTTGAAGGGTAATATTTGAAAATGACTGCCACCTAAAAATTGTTTGACAAACATAGGCGGTATAATTGTTTCACGTGAACAAGATGGTCAAAAGTTCGAATCCCATCGTGGACACATGATTGTGCCTAGTGTCGTTGTCCTTGCCTCCCATCGAAGGCCTGCCCTGAAGAATATGAATGGAGCCATGTTTGGAGTATGGATCGGTCATGTTCTTTCCAACTTCCCAAGAAATTATGTCGTTTCCACGAAATCAATCGATCGGCTGTTGTCTGTTCCACCTTCTGCTCATATGACGGATCTTTATTTACAATTAACGTAAAATTTAATTTACAGTAAATGTTTGATTCATGTTTAATGAACAATTTCATAAAGATTGAATGACGATCTCAGAACGCATCTTCCGGCATCAACTTTTTGTACAGACAGAGATCAGCCGTCAAATCTCATCCCTCTGTGACTCAATTTGTATTCAGAATTGTACAATCAACATGGCCGAAAGATGGGACAAGTCATAACAGTAGCCCTACTCAACGAACGGTTGGTAACTCGGTATCGTTGATTTCTTGAAGGCTAGTTACTCATGCACCATGCCAAAATGCATGCATATTCATTTTAATGTTGAGTAAATTTGATGGTCGTTTGACGATTTTTAATTTTAATTGTAAAATAACCGTCCCATTTAATTTTTATATATATTTTAAATTGTGTGTGAGACTCAAAAAATTAAATAAATATAATGAAGAATTTGGTAAGATTCACCCAAAAGAGAGAACACAATGATCTCTCTATCTACATGTATAATGTATTTGGCTATTATATAGCCATTACAATAGGAAAACAACTTCCTATAAAATAGGGAGTGATACAAACAAATACCATGTTAAAGGTTTTACGAGAGCAACCAAACTCTATGGATCTATGGACAAAGGTTTTACGAGTGTTAAAAACTCTATGGATATGTTGTTGTTAAAACAATATATTATACAATATAACCGTAATATTTAACACCGTAGTAATAGATATTTACCATACGATAAACTCAAATCATGTGAGTACTACATATTCCCAACGCATTCCCCCTTAGTGCAAACATGGAAGAAAAACAATCACACTTCATTCACAGCTTGTCGCCCGTGTGTGCTCATGATCTAGATGGTTTTTCAAGAGAGCAACAACCTTCAAGGATGGTTTTATTGGACAACCACCAACCAACAAGGATAATTTTTCAAGACAAAGAACAACCCGCAAGAATGGTTTTACAGACAACCAACAACCCAAATATCATGATGTTGTTTTTCCTTGTGCTTTCATCTTTTCCACTATATTTTCACATCAGGGAATTATGTAGGAAATTATTGCTCACTGAATACAAGAATGAAAATGAAGAGACATGTAATCGTAGAAAAAAAATGCTCTACAACTCTGGTGCAAAACTGGAGTCGACTCTTCTAGGGTTTCCCCCCTCTAACCGTCATACCGCGGCCTTTTTCGGGCTCTGGGAATTTATTGCTATAGTCTCTCCTAGGTTTTTTCACCTCTCCAAGGCGTCCCATATATAATGATCTCGCCATCTTCAAACCCGGTTGTTTCAACCGCAGTAGGAGATAATGGAGCAAGCGATGGCACTATCTGCCAAGTGCCTTAGGAAATTCCTCCCGAAGGTTTTTCACGAGGTAATCTCTCTCCTCCAGATGTAGTTCTTTTCATTCCTAAATTTAATGTTGTTTGTCAATGGTTAGAATAGTTTTGCCTCATTAGGTATTTTGTGGGTTGAATCCCATTTGAAAACATGCTTAAATCCTGGGCTAACACAGTCTAGACCCCCCATGGGGTCCGTCTAGATAGTGTCCAAAAAATGACCAAGGGTTTCTTTCTTTTTCGCTTTTCTGACCTTATCAACACGCCCAATATTTTGGCTAAGAAAGCTACTTGGTATGTTCGCAATTCACTACTTTTTTTAACACTCTAGCACAAGGACTTTGTGGTATCTGAGTATACCACCCTTAAAGTGTCTATTTGGATTGAATTCCCTGGGCTCCTTTGCCATGCATTCATTTTCTGCAGTAAATTGCCACTTCACTGGGTAGGTCAGTATGCATGAAGCCGATAAATTTTACCATGCTTGTCCCCAGAAGCGAGTATGCATTGAGATTGATCTCTCGCAGGATCTCAAAGAATTTGTGGATATTCAAATGGGCAATAAACGCTACTCCCAAGTGGGTCATGTATATCAATCTACCCAACACTTTCTTATGTTGTCAAGCATCTGATCACAAGATCATGGATTACCCGCTTTATGTTCCCCGTAGCCGACATGTGGCAAAAATCACTCCCGACCCAGTCAAACCCCAATAGGAGGAAGGTTGGAAAATGTCGAGGGCCAACGAAACAAGAACAAATCCCAAAAATCTAAAGCCTCTGGCTCCATGGCCATTGGGAACCAGATGTTAAGGAAATTTCTCACAATACGCCGCCTAAGGAACCAACTGGTTGCTCTTAAGTAAACAGATGTTGCTATTTCATCTACCCCATTACCAAAGTACTCCAGCATACCCCTTGCGGTGTCGGTTCTCATGGACCAGACAAATTTTGTTTCTCATGTCCCCATCTCGCATTTAGTTCCTTTGTTGCTTTCAAGAAACTCACAAGGACCTTCCAAATGGCCTGAAGTCCACCTCGCATCTCTCGGAACCATAGCCCAACACACGGTGTGGATTCCACTGAAGCGGAATACGACATTGAGTATGTTGAATGGAAAAAATTGATTTGCAAGATTTTTACAGCATAACATTGCTTGATTCTTTCACAATCAATATGATGCCCTTGATGGCTTGGAGGATGGGGATATGGCTCTTGACCAACGTTTCCCATGAATTGTTTATCTTGGAATTTTAGGGGTCTCACAGAGACTCACTCGTCAGTAAGTATGTGGTGCGTGAAACTCAACAACGATGTGTAAATCTGGATGTTTTATTTTTGCAGAAGTTAAAATTACAGGTTTTCAGTTGCAGATGGTATGCAAGTCCATTTGGCCTGACAGCTTGGCTTTCTGTAGCAATCATGAAGCAAGGCATGGGGGATTAATTTCACTTTTTTCTCCTAAATGGCGGCCCTTATTAATTGATCATGGAATTGACCCCACCAACCGTGTCATTTAGGTCCTCTTTAATATCAAGGCCGCCTTTTGGGCTTATTAATATTCACGCCTAGAATGATGCAAACAAAGGGCCGATCTCGTGGTGATGGGTAGAAACTCCATTCCCGATGCCTACTGGGTAATAAGTGGATATTTTAATATGGTTGAGTCCCCAAATGATAAATGTGGCCACCTACCTATGAGGTGGACACCTAGTGAAAGGGAAGCATGGTAATTCATGTAAAATAAATTCAGATTCTTTGATCCCAACGTATCTCACTTTCCCACCTCTACAGCTTGGTACACGTGGTCCAATCTCCATGGAGGGACAAATCGTGTCCTTAAACGGCTTGACAGGGCCATGTTGTCAACTCAATTTTTTTGAGTTTGATAGCATTTATTCCATGCCAGTGGAGGTTATGCCTGACTTTGTCCTTTCGGACCACTCCCCTATATAATTTCATATATGTTGGCATGATGTGTGCCCATCTTGTCATAAAGGCCGATTCTTTCTTAATACAACCTTGATGCAACATGGCCCCACTGTCAATCATATCAAGCGGATTTGGAATTTAATTCCAAGACCCAGTCACTGTCAGTGATTTCATCCACCCATGCAATCTAGCTGGATACAATGGTGGGAAGATGTGTTGACTCGGCCTACTAGATTTCTTAGATCTACAACCACCACCGGTAAAATTCGGTGTCTCTCATATGCCACTAACACCTCGGCTCTCAGCTGGGCGATAGTGGCACTTCAAGGTGACCCTTCTTCTCGACGCTCGCAAGTGGAATTTGCAATGCTTCAAAGATCAAATCCAAATTACAGACAACTATAATGCCAAAGGCACTCAGATCCGGGCTCGAATGCATTGGCTTAAGGTTGGAGATCAGGTCTCAAATAATTCTTTCTTTCTCTTCAAGCCAGAAAGCCTTCTCAACATATCTGAGCTATCACAGCATAATGAAGCTCAAATTACTAATCTATAACTTATGTTGCAAGCCTTTGTGTGCCATTACAAGCTCATCTTTCAAGCTAAGCCGCCCTCTACAACTCGTCGAGCCGCTCTTGACCAATGTTTGGGGGTTGTGTCATGTAAGCTTTCAGAGACACATAAGGTGATATGTGAAATAATTATCTCCATTGAAGACCTCCACGAAGCCACAATGCAAATGGCTAATGATAAAGCACTAGGACTGCGATGGAATCCTATGTGAATTTTATAAAACTCTCTCGGGATTCTCGTTAAGCAAGACTTTTTTAGGTCTATTTGGAAGGGTTTCAAAACCACTCCCTAGGACCATGCATTAACAAGGGGAACATCAAGTTTATCCCTAAGCAAGGTGACCCCGAGAAAATCACTTGTTGGTGGCCAATTACATCGCCAATATCTCCTAAAAATCATTGCCAAAGCATTAGCTCTGCGATTATGTAATCTTCTACCTATTATTATTCAACCAGAGCAAACATGCTTCATATAGGGGTGTTTCATCCTAGATAACATCATCGCGGTTTGGGAAGGCATGGAATGGGCTCGCAGATCTCATCAGGTCACTATGTTTATCAAGATTGACTTTGAGAAGGCTTATGATCGGATTGAATGGCCTTTCATCCTCGCCATGCTTCAGGCCCTTGGCTTTGGACCTATTTTTATTCAAACCGTCAATATGCTCTTTGCAAACGCATCTACTCAAATCTCTATCAATGGCCTTAGCTCGGAGCCCTTTGGATTTTTTCGATCTATCAGGAAAGGTTGTCCTCTTGCCCCTGCATTTAATGTGTTGGCGGTGAAGGATTTGGTTATCTCTTAGCCCATGCCAAAGCTCAAGGTCTTGTGCATGGAATCTCACTACCTAAAGAGCCCGATTCTCAGCTCCTCAATGGGCATTTTGCAGATGATTCCTTCCTTACACTTATCGAGGATGAGAACAACATTGACAATGTTATGCAATGCTTGGATACTTTCGCTAGCATCTGGTTCATCCATTCAATGGCAAAAAACTCAATGTTATAGGCAATCTTTCCTTCCTGCGTCGGACTGGCTTGCCAAATATGATTGGAAAACTCGCAACATGGTGATATTTTCAAATTCCTAGGTATTCCTTTTGCTTTTCAAGCCTCCCATCTGATCTATGGCATTATGTCATTCAACGGGTGGCGAAAAAATTTTTACGGCGGTCCCGGAATATTGGCTTTCAGGCCTCTCTGTCTCATGGGTGGTTCATTAACCCATGGGTAATGGGTAATTCCAAATCTGCTCTAAATTTCTAAATCGCTAAGCGCTTTTCTATTTATATGGTCTTATGCTACCCATGTCTTCTACTCATCTTGTTGGGTTCCTTCCATTCCTTCATCCAAAGTTAGAAAAGATGCTCAAATATTTCCTCCGGGTTGTGTTAATGCCTCTAGATCCGGAAAAGGTTTTCATCGAGTAGCTTGGGGGATATATGTTTTTCTTATTTCCTAACAATTATGTCATTCAACGAGTGGCTTTTAAAAACTCTGGAGGCCTCGAGCTTGTCCACATTCAATGCCAAGGACAAGCTCTTTGTGCTAAGTGGATTATCATAAGCATCAATGGCCAAGAAGCTTGGAAATTTCTCATATGGCATGGCATTAATGAAGGCTCTCCTTATGGCCGCCCTATATGGAAAGGATTAGGATTTTTCAATTTTCTCATCATCACCTCGTGCTCACAAAATCGTTGGTAGTTTTTTGCTTAAAAGTATCTAGAAAGCATGGGAATGTGTCAAACCATGGCTTTTGTGGAAAGGGGATGGCTTTCACAATGGGTTATCTCTTAACCAATAATCTCTCTAGTGGTCACCAATTTTTCAATCCCAAGATCAATGCTTAGCAGAGGTCCCAGAATCTCTGCGCTCAAATTATTCAAACATGGAATTCACACCATCGAGGACTTCTTCTGCAAGGGCACATAATCCTGGTTTTCTTGGCTGGATTTTAAAGCTCTATTTCAGATTTCTAACCAAGACTAGGATACTTTCAATGTTGTGATCAATTCGGTTCCTGATCACATGCTACATAAGATTGTTGTGCACTCTTCTCACCCTTGGTGGACAGATTGGAAGTGGTATGTTGATACCCCTTTTTGTAACTATAAAGCCAACAAAGGATATCGATGGCTCTCACCCCATTTACCCATGGTGGACAAGCTTAACTCTCGTTGGGGAATTCACGCCACCCTGTCTACCTGGGGCAGACGGTTTGAGAATGTTTGGAATATATGTGTGGAGCCAAAATTGCTCACTTTCTTTAGTGCATTCTACACCAAGGCCTTCCTATCGGGCTCGTCTTATTCAAATTGGGATTCTAGCTCCCAAATGCCCCTTTTATGGGCATCTGGAAATGCTTTTGCATGTCTTTTGGTTTTGTCCCAAAGCTCAAATTTCTTGGAACTAGATCCATAATTTTTTCTTTCCCTCACGGCCCCACTGTTTCACTTGGCAACATATCCTCTTGGGAGACAATCCCAAGCTCCTACCTATGTTCACCCAGATTTGGCATGTTTTCAAAGGGATGATTTAATTTTGGATATGGAAAGAAAGAAATTCTTTTTTCTTTTCTAGTTCTCACAGCTTGATCAATATTTCTCAATTTATGATAAATCTATGGTGATCTCTAATGTGCTTTCGGCAGATCCAATTCCAAGAAAACAAGGTAGCGCTAGAGGTGGACCACCTCCAGACTTCCCGCTGCGCACTAGGGGAAGCCCCGTGCAACGTTTCTCGAGTGCCTCCATCTCCCACCAGGTTCTCCTCACCTTCATCCCATGGAGGCCGACGTAGCAGAGATCACGGTGTCGTGCCTTCGGCCGCACTCCGCCACTCTCCAGGCCGAGTCATCGGAATAGTCATTCGCATGTGCGCCATCAAGGCTGTGGCTCACCGTTGCAATCCTCTACCTACCGGCGGAGTGGGGCTCGCCACCTCGGCATCATGGGTGGGGGTCTCGCCGCAATCATCCGCTCACCTACAAGGCTAGGGTTCTCCATATCCAAAATAATCAATTTTTTATTTCCCCGATCTCGCACTCCTTGTAGGCTTTAATTATTTTCTAAAAATTTGCCTCTTTTAAGTAATCAATTAAAAAATTAATGCAAGACAATAAAGATGATTGCACAATGATTGATTATGGAGTTTAGAAATTGCCTACATCTCTGGTTCTTTTGAACCATTCCACTAGTCAAAACTTGTAAGTTACAATAGTACTTTCACAAGAAAACCTAATGGAATTTCACTTGCCTATCAGTGCTCTAGTTCTTCAAGAATTTCTGATGATCAGTCGAATCGTTCTTCACCTTCCTGATGCATAATCTCTTCGGCTTCGATCGACTTCCCAATGCTATCAAAATTCCCTCCAAAGACTCGGTTGACAATCCAAGCTTTGTAAGTGATTAGTGTGGCTCAATGGGCCTATTGGGTAGTTTGAATTTACTCCCAATCACAAATATTCCATCTACTATTGCCTAAAAAATAATAGGCCAATAAACAATATTTGTCTATAGTAATTTTAGGATTTTAATATAGTTTACAAAACTATATTAAAATTTCCCTATTACTAATTCTCCCACATCCCACAATTAAGCTTAACAAAATAATAAGCTTCTGGGCTAATGTGTCTCATGTCCATTACAATGAAATGGGTTCCCTATTTATACAAAAATAGGGCCCTTAAAAAATGCATTTACAAATTATCCTAAGGCTAATTTTAGCCTAGCCTATACATGAAAAATGGGATTAATTCCCCATGGTGGCGGATTGCATTTGAAAAGGGATAAAATCCCATGGGAGCGGCTTGCATTATAAATGGGATTAGATCCCACATTTGGTGGTGGAGTAATTGTTTTAGGCTTTAATAAGCCTTTCCATGTAGGTTTAAAGTGGTCAAAGGACCACTTGGGGCATAACCACCCCCACCTCCTTCTCACGTGGATCTCCACGCATGGCATATGCCCCTACCACCGCTTCATCCACCATGTGGACCTAGAAATATATGGGGGTTTGGAAGATTATGTGGGTGGTCAGTATTAATGTTTGGCCGAGTCATGTGGTGTGCTTTGTGACCGCCGAGATATGTGGGAATGTGGTCTCACCAGCAATTTAACTTACCCCGAAAGATAAGTCAAATAGGTCAGACAAACAATTTTTTAGAGATCCCCAGTACGTTGAATTTCCAAGGCTTAGAGTTTAATAGTGAAATTTTCAATTTTCGAGTTTTCATTTTGGAAGTTTTTACAAAATCCAAATGTCCAAATTTCTAAAATTTTCAGTTTTCGAATTCGAGTTTTCATTCAACTTTTGGTGCTTTGGCTTCATTTTTTCCGAAATCTTGAATTCTCGAATTTCTGAAATTCTGAATTTTCAGAGTTTTTGGTTTCGGAACTTTTCATCATCAATTCACATTTTGTTTCCAAATTCTCCGAAGTCTGAATTCCCAAATTTCTGAATTTTGGACCTTTGGGTTTTTCAGGTTTCAAAACTTCAGAGTTTTCTTGAGCATTTATTTCTTCACCAACCCCATACGGATCGATTTTTGCCATAAATGCCAGGTTTTTCTATTTAAACTCATTTTCTAACGGTCATTTTCACCTGACAACTGATCTCTGACATCCATTTTTCTTGTCTTTTTCAACATCCTTTTCAAGGTATGTTTATTTTGTTATTTCTTTTTGGTTTTAGATTTTCTTGTTGTTTTTGTTCTCGTTCCCCATTTTCTTTCTTTTTTTTGTTTCTTCAGTTTCTCGATAATGGACTTCCTACTCACCATGTTCTCATTTTTTAGCTATCTCAGTTTTTCAGGTTGTTCACAAAATCATCTCAAGGTAGATCTCTTTTCAGTTGCTAGTTGAACTTTGGGAAAAATCACTTCAGAGGAGAGTACTTTACTTCAAACTTTTGGAAATCATTTCGAGACTACCATTTCGGAGGAAATCATTTCGAAAAAGAGTTTAGGAAAACGCATTTCAAAGTCATTTCGGGAAAATCATTTCGGAAAAAATCATTTCAAACTTAGCGTTTTGACTTTCGAGAAAACATTTTCGGAGAATTTCTTGAAAAATTCACTTCGAGTTTTGGGAAAACACGCATTTCGAAGGTTTTCATTTCAGAATTTCAGACATTCTCAGTTTGGGATTTCTTTCGGTATTTTTTCTTTTCAGACTTTCGGAACTTAGCGTTTCAAACTTTCAGAGATCCTGTTTTCAGAGATTTCTTTCAGATTTCTATCCTACAGACTTTCGAGTTTTCTTCTTCGGTGTCCGAAATCTAGAACTTCATGTCTACTTTTACTTTGAAGGATAAAGAGAAGATGAAGTATTCATTCCTTGGAGTTTCTCCTCAGACTTTCCTATCGTCTGATCTAGGCAACATAGGGGACACTGACTTAGGTCAGATTGACTTCCCAAATTTTTGGAACAGAGTAAAAGCTCCTAACAAGAAGCCATGGATGTAGGCAATTTATGACAAGGCTTGCCCTTGCGGCTAGTTTTCCTGCTTCAATGCATTGTCCCAAGTTTGTTCTAGCTGCATCTACCCACTTCGATGTAGATTCTATGTCAGTTAGGGATGATGATGATAAGGTGGTTATTCACCTAGATCCTGATTTCTTTGAAGATCTTCTCAGACTACCTGACATTCCAAACTATGCCACTATTTCACCCAAAAGCATAGTAGAACATTGGAACAATGATGTTGATTCATGTACTAAGATTGTCATGAAAAGCTACTTGGCTAAGAGCATGACCAAGTTTCCAAAAACCTTGTACAGGGCTGACTTCATCTAGGAAGTCAATGACATAATCATACTACTCGAGCCGAGTCTCAGGCCTCCCAGCTGCCAAGGAATTCCAAGAGTGGATGTTTTTATACATTGCCACTATCAAGAAGAACAAGGAGCTTATTAGGTGGGGAGAACATATCAGTAGCTCCATCTACTATCAGCTTGGGTAGAGTGTCAACCACAAACTCATTTTACATGACATCATTCCTGGTCTACGCTGCCGCTGCTATGGGAGATTTTCCCAGACTAAATACCAAGGGGGTTCGCAGCACATCCCAAATTTATGATTTCTATCCCCAGCTCACTCTGAGTGAGGGGTGTAAGCACTTTCGATGGGTCAACGATGCTTTCTTCATAGTCCTCCACTACCACTTTGACAAAGAATTGTACAATCGAGAATTTCTCGATGAGGCCTTCAAAGAAGTACGGAATGGGGAGCCATCTATCTCCAATTCCCCACTTTCACCTACATTCAAATTCCGGGTTTTATTGGTGCCCGAACAAATTTCCAAGGTGTCCTATAGATAAATGGGTTCTACTGGAGTTGGTTCGGCATGAAACTATTGGATTACCATCGGATCCAAAACAAGTGCCACAAGGCAGGAGTACATTTTCCGTTTCAATTGGTAGGTATTCTTGTCAAAACATTCACAAGGCCAAGAACGTAGATGCAGAGATGGCCGAAGGTAACCCTACGGACTTTTCATCCAAGAACCAACTTTGACTACTTGGGAAAGTTTGGTGAAAGACAGACATTCATCTTCCCACACATCTCAGTTAGAAGACATCTAGATTCATTGCCGGGATGAGTATATCATCCGGAAAGAGATTATGAAAGATTGGATGTAGATGAAATCTTCCAGTATGGGATAGCTAAAATCCCAGATTTGTAGGATGATGGTGAAGTGTTGGACGAAGCATATAAGACCAAAGGTATTGCTGATCAACCACTTCCATGGATTGATTGGTATCAAGAAGAATGCTCCAATACAAAGGATAGAGCGGGTCCCATTCTCCAAAGGACTTACAGGTGGTTGGCTACTTTTGGGATCAAACCCAAGGGGGTTGAGCAGGTTATAAGTACAACAGCCCCACCAGTCTTAAGCCCAACAGTACCCACAAAGGGAAAGTGGTCGATTCAGAAGACCCCCATAGTACCAAGAAAATTTCATTTGTTGTTGGAAGTTCATCTCTTCCTCAAACTCCTATTTCCCAGGAAATACCTACAGCCAAGACTGGGGCGGATGTAATTGTGGTCAGCGATTCTCCTGATTGTTCATGCAGGTTCATCACTTCCTTCTTCTCTTCCATCATCCCTTCCTCCATCAGTTCCTCTCACTTCTGCCAGCATTTCATCTTTTCCATCTCCTTCTATGGCCCAAGTATTCTCATCCCTTCCAGCTCTCTCGGTTGGAGAGAATATTGGATCACCTTTCCCTCCTCCACTTCCTTTGTCACTTCCTTTTCTGCAGTTCCTTCTTCCAATACTATTGTATCAATTCCCACTTTGTTGTATTATCAATCACCCCATCCATCATTTCCACCTCTATCCAGATGCCCATGAATGTTCCCAATACCCTTGCTTCAACTCAGACTTAAGTGCCACACCTACCACTCTATCTTCTTCATTATTAACTATTCCAGAGTGGTTATTCAGAAAACCCCAAGCAGAAGAAGAAGGTGCCTCTAGGAGATGTCATGGATCTCAGCATCTTGGAGCAAACACCTAAAAGGTAGGCCAAAAGACCAAGGACCATGTCAAACTTGATAGTAAATTCATCTAGAGAATGGGTGATAGAGGTCACCACCCCTGCCGAGGGAAAAACCAAGGAAACAATCACGACTGCTGATTATCAGATTTCCAGATTCTCATTGGGAAAGGCCACTCATGAGGGAGCCAAACAGGATGTTCACACTACTCTGGGGCCATGATGGTGAAATATGACAAGGATAAAGCTACGAAAGACGAGCTAAAGGCTAAGGTCGAACAAGCTCACCTCTTTGCTACGGAGAGTTACACGGCCCATTTCATCTACTGAGTCCTCATCTACTACGGCCTTAATGGTTTCAGCTGCTATTGATGACTTCTCTTATCACGAGCTTGAGAAACTTGGCCAGAAAGGGAGATCAGTAAATGGGTGGATCGAATGAATACTACAAGAGGAAAATCCTTTGATCAAGGAAGCTCTGGACATCTATAATGATTTGCAGGAGGCAAAGATAACTATTCAGAAGATGGATGAGGCTTTCTCTGAAGGAAAGTAATAATCTGAATTTGAATCTAGCCACATGGGAAGAGATTAGGTAGTGGATTCTGACTTGCTCCTTCAGGAAGGGGTGATTGATGATACTTCAAAGTTATTTGAATATCAGAAGGCTATGGAGTTCAGGTGCCAAGTGTTACAAGATTTGATTAAAAAATTGGATGACAAGTGATTAGAGATCACAGATGCCTTGAATGACATATCAAAAGAATTTGATATTGCTCATTGTAAATTCTTCAATGAGAATATCGATGCCCTCCCTAAAGAACAGATTCAGGAAAATTTTAAAGACTTGGTAAAATGGGATGACGATGTCACAAGGATTTTCAATTCTGATTCCATTGATCGAATGGTCTTGTGCTAGAATTTCATTGGAAGGATGACCAAGGTCATGTTCAAACTAAAGAGAATACCAGCCCGCATTACCAGAGAGATCGAAATAGTGGACGTAGTAAATCACTACACATGTGGGCCCGAAGATGAAGAAATCCAGGGAATAATCAAACGCTTTTTCGAATACAATCAGAGACTGGCTATATGGAAGGAAAGCCAGGAGGAGCTTGGAAAAGGTGAACAAGTTGTAGATCCAAATCAAGGTTGAACAGCCATGGAAGGAAAATTCAAGCTCCAGAGTGGTCAGAGTTGCAGGGTTGACTCGGTCAAACCCTTGCAATAGTTTTTCTATTTTCATGGGAGCTTGTTCCCTTAATTTAATGACATTTCTATTTTTAGTTAAATGTTAGTTAAGGGCCCAACTGAAATGACTCAGCCTAAAGAACTTATAAATAGATGATGCTTAGAGTTCATATATACAATTTTTCAAGATTTTGGTGATTTTACTCTTCAAGCTTGGAAGAGTATTTTCATATATTTGTGAAGTCCCTTTTAATTTTATTGAGAATTACACTCTGCTATTTGAAAGTTTGAATCACTGTGTGAAATAGTTATTTATTACATGCTTTGTGAATGCATTCCTTTGTATGTTTGAGTAATTTTCCTTTGCTTCAGATTATTTACTATATGTCAAGATCAAGTAATGTGGTTATTTTCTCCTCAGCTGTGATTGTATTGCTCCTGCTATTGATTAAGGGTTACATTATCTTTATTTTTGCATAAAGTGGATGCTTAAGATATGTTGGTGTTAGTTTTCTAAATAAAGTTATCTGTGTATCTGAACCAAATCAAGTTCTTTCTCTTTTGTATAAGTTCGAAGAGGAACATGTGTTTCTAGTTTGTGGTATTCGTACCCTTTTTAGTTACAATAGGTGAAAGTGATTTAGGATGCTAGCATCTCATTCGCATAACCCTTCCAAAAGTTGAACATCCCTGTTCTTTGGTGCATCACCACTTCTAGTTTAAGATTTATTTCTCTACAATTTCTCCTTAATCTCAGGAAGAGTCATAGCACTTAGTTCAAATAAAGGAAGCCGGCCTTCTCTCGGAGGTTCACCTCGAACCCAAGTCCCACAGCTTGAGAGGTGATCCCACGTGTCACTATCACACCGAATGTCGTAACTCATTTTTAGGCCATTCGGAGGGTGCAGTGATTTTGTGACAACAATAGTTTTTGGCATGCCCGGTGGGATGAGTTGGTACTTCTCTTCTCATTTTTATCAATCTAAGTACCTGGTGACTCCATATCTCTAGATTTCAAAGTTCAGTATATCAACTTATGTGAAGGATTCATACAAGAGCTTCTCCAAGGTAGGGAAATTATCAACGTACATAGAGCTTTCATTATCCCCTCCAAGAAGAAGAGGTAGAAGTCCTTTAGTCGCCGCACCTATGGATTTTCCTCGTAGGGGCATTCAACTCCACCTAACGGACATTTTCCTCTACCAAGGCATAATCCACATAGATTCACAATGGCAACAAATACTTGTCCTCCTTTTAATGCTAGCAGCCCCTTGCAGTTGGCACAGAGAGACGCTATACCAGCAACTGCCCTTAAAATTTTGCCATTTTTTAATGGTGAAACTAATATTTCCCCTCGGGAACACATACTAGATGTAGCAAGCATTTGCGCAGTTCACAGTATCACAGAAGATAACATAGCAGTTTGACTTCTTGCCACTTCTTTTAAAGGAAGGGCACTTCAATGGTTCAGAAGCTTAAACGTTGGTTCGATTACCACATGGAATGAGTTAGGAACCAAGCTTTGCAAGTTTCGAAGACAAAAGTGATCATTTATCCCTCGTAGAACAATTCCATACCATTAAAATATCTCCTCAAGAATATATGAGTGATTTCAATCTTCACTTTGACAAAACTTGGAAATGAATCCCGCTCTTGTACGCCCATCTCCACAAAGTGCTTTCCTATATTATTTGTGAGCATTGAATAGTGATATTGCCATCCTGATTCAATCAATGGGAGGCAATATTGTTCCTCATCTATGAAATTGTTGTCACAGCTGAGAATTGCCTAATTCAAGTAGGTAAAATTTCCCCTCGGCCTCCTATGCCTATGTTTGGCAAACTCGCAGGCCAACAACCAGCTCTTGCGCCAATTCCGACAGCTTCAAATTCAGCAACCACACTGCGTCCAACCCTGTAAATGACCTAGCTGAGGTGAAGTCACTATTGCAAACCTTTGGGAATGAACTTGTGGCAATAAAGAGGCAACAGTCCCAATATACTCACCCCTTCCAACCTCAATACCAAATGAATCGTTCTCCCTTTCAAGGAAATGGTCAGTTATAGAACCAAAACATAAGCCAAGCTACCAATATTAAACCCTTGAATTCCTGAAATCCTTCTACTACCAGTTCTTCTAGAGCCATAGTTCCCATTCAAAACAATCTCATCCAAGATTATGAATGGTGTTATCCTTGTTCCCAGCCCCATAATCGAATCTCTACCCAAATGGAGTTTTGAGTCAGGCTCTCATGGTCCAAAGCATATCCAGCCCATCAAAATTAGCAGTTGAGGCCGCAACCCAAGATAATCAGACTCCACTCACTGAAGAAACCACATTAGTAAATTGGAAATATAATGATTTTTGTGGGCTAAGTACCGACGCCTCCTCGGTGGCTTCAAATACGTGTTCCAAGAAAAGAGCAATAGAACCACAAAGTTCTAAAGCTGACCAAGCGTCTACTTCACATCCTCAAGCACAATCTGTGATAGAGAAAGACGCAGGGAGGAAATCACCGGAAGTATCCACAAGCCAATCTCTAAAGAATAACGGACCTGCAGTTATGATGGTGCCTAATAGACATTTTCCAAGAGAAGATACTAATGCCTAGAAGAGCATCAACAAGGTAGGGGCAATACCATTCAGTATCATAGAATAGATGAAAAATACTAATTTGAGCATTACCATGTGGGATGCGCTTTCGATACCATCTCAACGTAATTTTCTACGAGAAGCTTTAAATAGTTTTGGCACTACTGATAGACCATCGAGTCATGGGGCATCCATATCAACTAGTCTATGTCAACCAGAGACAAAAGGGATTCCTAGAGCAAATAAGTCGCCGCCATTTTACATCTCTCTAATCATCAACAATCATTTGGTACACAATTGCATGATCGATTCCCGGCGATGAGTTACTATCATGCCTAAACAATTACGGACGTATTGGGGATTTCATATACCCCAATTTCAAAAGGAGTAGTTCAGTTAGATGGCACGACAGTCAAGACTGTTGGGATCATTAAAGGGCTATAACTCACCATCCACGCATGTCCCAGTTTTTCATTCACGCAGGACATATCGGTCATCGATCTCCCTCCTCTTTTTCCATTTGCTTATCACGAGACTTCACCACCAAAATGGGTGGTTATTTATCAACAGACTAGTCACACATGATTTTGAGAACTCGGTATGGAATGAAAGGTGACTATAAGAGCTGAACCCATCTGCCACAACCATGTGGAACCATACACAGTCAAGCCCATAAATGGAAATTACGCCATTGGTGAACCCGAAGAGGAAGATGTAGACCACGAACCAACTACTCTCATAGAGGAGGTTCCTGACACAGTCCTTGATGAAGTAAGTACAAATCACCAATACGACCCATATGACGACTTGCAGCAAATGAAGAATCTGGTCTACTATTTTTTAGAAGAGATTGGATTGGGAACATACTTGTGTACATGAGGAAGGTGTGATTGTTCCACAATTGGTCAAAGCCCAGCGATTCCGAGGGACTATGGCAACTTTTCTTTGATGGCTCAAGGAGTAAAAATGGATCCGGTGCAAGAGTTATGTTGATCTCTCCAAAAGGAGATAAATATTTCTCATCCTTTTGATTGTAGTTTAGTTACACCAACAATGTTGTTGAGTACGAAGCCCTAGTGCAAGGGATCTAGCTGGCTCGAAAGAGGGGAATCAAGGCTCTGACTTGTGTTTGGAGATAGTGAATTGGTTTTCATCAAGTAACAACGCATGCAACACATCAAGAATGATCTTCTAAGATCATACAAAAATCAAGTTTGGGATCTGATTGAAGATTTTGAGGCTTTTGGAATTCATGCAATTCCCAGAAGTCAGAATCAAGACGTTGATAGGCTGCCACGGTGGGCTCACAATATGACATACCTATTGATATCATGGAGGAAGGACAAAAAATCATCAAAATGGTAGTTCGTCCTACAGTGCCCTAACAATGTGAGTAGTTGGCAAGTATTCGACAGTGATGAACAAATTGTCCTTTTCCTACAACAAGAAGCAGAGTTCGCAGTCAAACATCAGAATAGATTTAAGGAATCCTATGGCGATCAAGTCATCCAGTTGAAAGGAAATAAGTTACCAAAATTCCTAGTCACTCTCGAATCCATTTTTGACACAGATGATCAGGTCAAGTGGCAGGGCACTAACATGACAATCAAAGAGGAAGATTTTGAGGAGGTCGAGGTAGCTAGCGAGAAATTTCTGAAGATTGGAAAAGTGTGCACTAACCAAGAAAATAAATCTTTCACTGACTTGTGTCAAGAATACCATGACATATTTTCTTGGAGTTATAAGGATCTATGTGGTTTTGATCCAGGCTTAGCACAACATACTATTGAACTAGATCCAAGTTCTAAGCCAGTTCATCAAAAGCAAAGGCCAATCAACCCTCGAATTGAGCCACTAATGCGAAAAGAACTAACAAAGCTCATTGAAGCCTGCATAATTTTTCCCATCAAACATTCATCATGGGTGGCCAATTTGGTACCTGTAAGAAAGAAGAATGGTGAAATTTGATTGTGCGTGGACTTTAGGGATTTGAATCATGCCTCACTAAAAGATCACTACCCTCTGTCATCAATGGAATAGATTCTTCAAACAATATCAGGGGCCCAAAGGTTTTCTTTACTTGATGGATATTCAGGGTATAATCATATTTGAGTCCAAGAATCTGATCAATTCAAGACATCATTTACTACTAAATGGGGCACTTATGCTTACAACAAGATGTCATTCAGGCTATCTAACACAGGGGCTACTTTCCAAAGAGCTATGGATATGGCATTCAAAGGACTTATCAACAAAATTATCTTGGTTTACCTCGATGATATAACTTGTCTATTCCAAGCATGTTGAGGATCATATTGCACATCTACGAAAGGTTTTCCAAAGATGCAGAGACTTTGGGGTCTCATTGAATCCTAAAAAGTGTATTTTTGTAGTTCAGGAGGGAAAATTTCTAGGACATATCATCTCTGTGGAAGGATTGTCCATCAATCCAGCCTAGAATTAGGTCGATTATGTCCCTATCTCTTTCGAGTCACAAGAAGGGTCTTCAGAGCTTCCTGGGAACCATTAATTTTGTACGAAGATTCATTCCCCAATTTGTAACAATGGCCAAGCCACTTACAACCATGTTAAAAAAGAATATTCCATTTTCATGGATGAAGGAAGGAAGAGAAATTTTGAGGCTATCAAAATAGCCATTTCACAGGCACCCACATTAGTGAATCCTAATTTCAATAAAGACTTCATTCTCTACGCTTTGCAGGGCAGGAATGTATTTCAAGGGATTCTAACTCAACAAAATGATGATCTGATGGAGTAGCCAATTGCCTTCTTTAGTTAGTCTCTCAAGGAGTATGAGCTCAAATATTTGTTCATCGAGAAATAGGTCTTTGCAGTCATTCGAGCTATTAAAAAATTCAGACACATGTTGTCTAATAACAAGGTGCATTTTATGGTTTCTCACCCAGGTGTTAAAGAATTTTTATTGACTAAAGAAATGAATGAGAAATGTCGCTGGGTGGATCACAAAGTAATGGAGTGCGATGTACACATCCAAGTCATTAAGCTTGTCAGAGGCAAGGGGTTATGCCAACAGTTGGTTGAAGACATAGAAACTAAAGAGAACAAAGAGGTTGCGCTCCTCGATACCTATAACGAAAATGATCAGGTTGATTGGTTGACTAAGATGCAAAATTTCCTCCTCTTTGGGGTATATCCTCCAAATATGGATAAGGTTCAACAACGCACCTTCCACCTCCAATCTATTCCATACGTTGTGGTGGATAATGTCCTCTTTGAAAGGATTTGAATGGCGTCCTCCTACGTTGCATCAAACTAGAACAGGTAAGCAAGATATTGGAGGAATTTCACAACAACCTTTTCGGGAGGGCATTATTCAACACGAAAATGGCTACCAAGATCATGCGGGCCGGTTATCACTGGCCAAAATTATTCAAAGATGCTCATTTTTGGGTAAGGAAATGTAAAGAATGTGCCCTCTTTGTGGGGAAATAGAGTTGGCAACACTTCCGTTGCATCCCATATAGGTAGATCAACCTTTTGTTCAATGGGGATTGGAATTTATTGGTATGATTAATCCTCCATCTAGTGAAGGACATAAATGGGTTCTTACCACTACAGATTATTTCACTCACTGGACAGAAGTAGTGGCTTTGAAGGAAAGCAATGAAAAGGCTGTTCTCAAATTTTTAGAAAATATCATGACAAGATTTGGAATTCCATTTACTATTATCTCTAACAATGCACTGGCATTCCTCGGGATGAAGATAAGTGAATGGGCAGTCAAGAACGGGGTCTACCTCAAGACTTCATCCAACTACTACCCGCAAGGAAACGGGTTGGCCGAATCTAGCAATAAGAATTTGATAAGGATCATCAAGCGCACAATGGAAGCAAATAAAAGGACCTGGCATACTCAGCTCAAAGTCACCCTATGGGCTGACCGAATAACACCTAAGAAGGCCATTGGGGTTTCACCTTTCATGATGGTATATGGACGGAAGCGAAACTCCCACTTTCGTTGGAAATACCTTCCTTAGACTTGGCCTATCGGCTCGAGGTTATGGAAGATGATGCCTTAATAGTGAGATTCGTTGAACTCATGGAATTAGAAGAGACTCAAATACAGCTATGCGTACGCTCACACATCACCAGACCCAGGTCAAGAAATATTTTGATAAGAAAGCTTCAGATAGATCATTCAGGGAAGGAGAGTTAGTCCTTAAGTGGGATGAAGACCGAGCTAAACCAGGCAAGCATGCCAAGTTTGACGCCCTCTGGAGTGGGCCCTATATTGTCACAAGTTGTAAAGAGGTGAATTCCTTTCATCTATCTAGACTCAACGGAGAAGAATTACCCATTCATGTGAATGGGATACATCTCAAGGATTTCTTTTGAGAATGTTCCACCCTGTATAGTGTTTTGTCTTTCCTCCAAGTGCTTTGCACATCATTCGTCTGTTTTCTTTTGTTTCCTTTTCTTTTTTTTTTTTTTGTTTTTTAGGGACTCCTTTGCCCAATGTTTTGCTTAAGGCTACTGGTCTAGAAAGCTTAGCAGGAAAGTTTTCCTTGGAGGTCACCAAAAATGTTAGCAATTTAACTTACCCTAAAAGATAAGTCAAATAGGTCGACAAACAATTTTTTAGAGATCCCCTGTACGTTGAATTTCCAAGTCTTAGAGTTTAATAGTGACATTTTTGGATTTTTGGAGTTTTCATTTTGGAAGTTTTTACAAAATCCAAAATTCCTAATTTTCGAGTTTCGGGTTTTGGAACTTTTCATCACCAATTCACATTTTGTTTCCAAATTCTCCAAAGTTTGAATTCCCGAATTTCCAAATCTTCAACCTTTGGGTTTTTCGGGTTTGAAACTTCAGTTTTCTTGAGCATTTATTTCTTCACCAACCCCGTACGGATCGGATCTTTGCCATAAATGCCAGGTTTTTCTATTTAAGCTCACTTTTCTACGGTCATTTTCACCTGACAATGATCTCTGACATCCATTTTTCTTGTCTTTTAGCATCCTTTTCAAGGTATGTTTATTTTGTTATTTCTTTTTGGTTTTAGATTTTTTGTTGTTTTTGTTCTCGATCCCCATTTTCTTTATTTTTTGTTGTTTCTTTGGTTTCTCAATAATGGACTTCCTACTCACCATGCTCTTGTTTTTAGCTATCTACAATTTTTCAGGTTGTTCGCAAAATCATCTCAAGGTAGATCTCGATTTTTCGTAGAAGTGCTTTAGAGGAGAGTACTTTACT
Organism: Taxus wallichiana var. yunnanensis; assembly: GCA_018340775.1. Classification (NCBI taxonomy): domain Eukaryota; kingdom Viridiplantae; phylum Streptophyta; class Pinopsida; order Cupressales; family Taxaceae; genus Taxus; species Taxus wallichiana. The sequence continues at coordinate 607,001,099 of CM031243.1, forward strand.
TTGAAAATTTTGGAAATCATTTTATTTTAGAAAAATATTTCGAGGAAAAACACATTTTGAATTCATTACGGGAAAATCATTTTAGGAAAAAATCATTTTGGAACTTAGCATTTCGGACTTTCGAGAAAACATTTTGGAGAATTTCTTCAGAAAAATTCACTTCACAGTTTTAGGAAACGCATTTCGAGGTTTTCGTTTGGGAATTTCAACATTCTCGATTTTGGATTTCTTTCGGCATTTTTCTTTTCAAACTTTCAAAACTTAGCATTTTGGACTTTCAGAGAAACATTTTCGGAGTTTTCTTTCAGAGATTTCTATTCCACACACTTTCAGAGATTTTCTTCTTCGGCATCCAAAATCTAGAACTTCATGTCTACTTCTACTTGAAGGATAAAGAGAAGATGAAGTATTCATTCCTTGGAGTTTCTCCTCAGACTTGCCTATCGTCTGATCTAGGCAACATAGGGGACACTAACTTAGGTCAGATTGACTTCCCAAATTTTTGGAACAGAGTAAAAGCTCCTAACAAGAAGCCATGGATGCAAGCAATTTATGACAGTGGGCTTGCCCTTGCAGCTAGTTTTCCTGCTTCAATGCATTGTCCCAAGTTTGTTCTAGCTATAGCTGCCCACTTCGATGCAGATTCTATGTCAGTTAGGGATGATGATGATAAGGTGGTTATTCACCTAGATCCTGATTTCTTTGAAGATCTTCTCAGACTACCTAACATTCCAAACTATGCCACTATTTCACCCAAAAGCACGGTAGAACACTGGAACAATGATGTTTATTCATGTACTAAGATTGTCTTGAAAAGCTACTTGGCTAAGAGCATGACCAAGTTTCCAAAAACCTTTTATAGGGCAGACTTCATCCAGGAAGTCAATGACATAATCATATTACTAAGCCGAGTCTCAAGCCTCCTAGTTGCCAAGGAATTCCAAGAGTGGATGTTTTTATACATTGCCACTATTAAGAAAAACAAGGAGCTTATTAGGTGGGAGAGCATATCGCAGCTCCTTCTACTATCACTTGGGCAGAGTATCAAACACAAACTCATTTTACATGACATCATTCCTAGTCTACGATGCCGCTGCTATGGGAGATTTCCCGGGAATGAATACCAAGGGGGTTCGCAGCACATCCCAGATTTATGATTTCTATCCCCAGCTCACTCTGAGTGAGGGGTGTAAGCACTTTCGATGGGTCAACAATGCTTTCTTCACAGTCCTCCACTACCACTTTGACAAAGAATTGTACAATCAGATAATTTCTGATGAGGCCTTTAAAGAAGTACGAGAAGAGGGAGCTATTTATCTCCAATTCCCCACTTTCACCTACATTCGAATTTCGGGTTTCGTTGGTGCCCCGAACAAATTTCCAAGGTGTCCTATAGATAAATGGGTTCTACTGGAGTTGGATCAACAACTATTGTATTACCATCTGATCTAAAACAAGCACCACAAGGTAGGAGTACATTTTCCAGTTTCAATTAGTAGGTATTCTTGTCAAAACATTCACAAGGCCAAGAATGTAGACGTAAAGATTACCGAGGTAACCCTGCGGACTTTTCATCCAAGAACCAACTTCGACTACTTGGGAAAGTTTGGTGAGACAGGACAATGTTACACATGCCCCAATGATGATACAGGTCACCTCACAAGGTGTTCGGATCCAGAAAGCTCATGAAGTATATGTTAGCATCCCAAATGCTTTGTCCATGTTCCTTGTGCTTTGTTTTATTCCTCTACCCTTCATTTCTTAGCGTTTTGACCTTTAGTGATGAAACCACCACCTGTCGGTAGGGCGGTGGTCTATAACCACCGCCTTGATCAGCGGTGGTCCCACCCCTCCCGCGCGGTCCCTTCACGCATTTTCTAGCATGTTCTTTTGATCACGACTGGCATAATTTTCAACTTTCACCAGCTTTTCTCCACCGCCTTGGCTTGTATTAATGTTTTATGTCCCCTGGAATAGTGTTTCTCCATTGTTTAATGGTAAAAGAGTTCTGATTGGAGTTACCTTTGGGTGAATGTGAAATCTATAAATAGTTGGTTTGTTTTCAAACAAATGGCCCCTCAAAACTACCTCTCAACTTCTCATTTTCCATTGTTTAGTCTATCAATTTCTTGTTTAGAGCTCATTTTGTTTCATGTTTGCATCCATGCTAGTTTTTCCTTTGCTTTTAAGAAGCCATTCGATCTTCTTGCTTCAGTCTTGTTCATTGTTGTCCATACAAATTAGTTTAGAGCAGAGTAGTGTCAGTTATAGATTGCATCCATTAGAGTTGCAGGTTGTGTTCTTCACAGAAGGTGGATTCTAGAATCTCTCGGTACACTTGCGTTGTATTCCCGCAATAAATCCCACTAGGAATTGCATATGCCAAGCTCTGTCTCTTGCGTTGTCCCTCTCCTACTCACATTATATTCGGTCTATATCCAAACTGCCATTGTTCGAATACCTTTTCTATTGATGCTAGCATATACACGCTCTTCTGGATTCACGTGAACATGAAGGAATGAGGAGATCATTTTGAGGGGACAAAGTCATACACTACTGGATTCGCCACTGTTCTACAAATTCCAGGTTTTATCTATCAAAGTTCTAGTTAAAATATATCAAATAGAGTAGTGAAACATTTCATTTCAGTTAAATTTCATTCTCGATATTACTAGGGAAGCTATGGGGATTGATAGTTTAGAAACTATGATTCATTCCTCACTTCTGAGGTAGGATCGAGAATCTTTCAATTAAGTTAATCAGCTATCTAGTTATTTAGGATAAACTCACAACTACATAGGCAAGTAGCTACACCGGGCTACCTTGTTTGTTTTAATTTTGTTATTAGATTAGTTGTCATTTTCTGAATATATTAGATTAGTTGTTCTTTCAATTCCATTTAAAATTCTATTAAAAAAAATACAAAAACAGAGGAATATATATATGTTGTAGATATATCTTGCATAGTTAATTTATTTCATTTCAGTTAGGCTTATATTGATCTTGTATGACAATCACGGGACCTAGAGCCCAGGGAATACATTTTTGAGCCAATCATGCCTCAACCAAATATTGTTGCAGCAATAACTTGACATAGACCAAAATCTCAGAATTCAGGTCTTCCGAACAACAACAGACCTACAAGAAATCAGCTCACAGTTAAGGGGATTAAACATAGAAGATGACAAAGCACACACATTCTGGTCAAATCAAACAAATTATAGATTGCCTTGATAGATATCCATATGACTATAGAAGGACCTGAAAGAGGGAAAACATTCGGTTGTGATCCACTAGTCCCACAGCCAGATGCAGGAGACCTCCTCATTGATATAGACACTAGCTTACGTATCCAAGTTTCTAGAACACCTGTTAGGTACTCCGAGAAAATCATGCAACTTCTAGTTCTAAACGTAGAGGCCGAAAAGGCATACGATTATGGATACTCGATACTCGGAATTAGGGATTGATTCTTCACATGACCATAGGAGGTCCACAACAACCATGAACTTACGGTTGTGATCCAAAGGTCCCACAACCCAACGGCCTACAAATCAATCCAACGTTGACGTTGGTTTGCGAACATTAGTGTTTAGATCCTCTCCACTCCCACCAGACATTATCACACAACTATCATTATTAAACATAACAACTAATCAAGCTAAAGATTTCTAGACTAGACCAAAGAATCATCCATAAAACACCAAAAGATCCACTACATATTTAGCCATTCCATTTTCATGACCTTGTCGGGAGATATATACGAAGCACCCACAGGTTATCTTCCACGTATTCCACAACCCATAGATCGGATAATGGCAGAGCTCGATATTGATTGGAGCCTTCGAGCTAGCTATCCTCACCAAACGATCTATCACACTGGTTCAGGTTAGGAGGGCCTTCTTTGCTTTAGATTCACAGATCCCGCCATTGCGTGTTGAAGACATAAGATTACCTAACTAGCTTATCTATCCCATGTGTATTCCATCCCCACCGGTTGTCGCATGACCTCGGGAGGTCGGGTGCGAGGAAGAGTCACTTGTAGATTCCCATGCTCGCATGTCACTTTTCCATCATACAAAATTGGTGAACCCAACGTGAACTTCCTACTTTCTAGTTCGAGTCTTATTTCTACTTGTTCTTCCAATTAGTATACTTTTCATCTTTTCCACCTCATTAGCCTTCACATCGGCTTCACCAACAAAATTGGTGAACCCACGTGAACAAACAACTATTTCATCTTACCTACCTCATTAGCCTTCACATCAGCTTCACCCCCAAGATTAGTGAACCTGATATTGATGGAACAATTTCTTCACTTTCACACTCTTCTTTTAGTTTTATCCATCTTCACTTCTTCCCATTATTCTACGGGTATTCATATACCCCCAAATATGTCGGGATTCGATGCATATGGTAGACCTCTCCTAGGTCTTGAAGCATACTACGATCAACTGAATAGACAACCATCACCCTCGCTCTCAGCATGGGGTGACAACTATTCAACTAACCGGTTTTCAACACAAACTCCACCTCAAAGGACTAGATATAGTTCTTCTTTCCAAATAGAGGAGTTGGATCAGCTCACTCAAATGCAACAACCAGAGCCTTTAGGCTCGAACAACATGACGCTCACTGGAGAATCTGGTTCATCTCCTCGGTGTTTGCTTAGACCGCAAATCAGTAGACAATCAGATCCATATCTATTTTTAGATGATGAATACTTAGCACGTTATGCTAGGAGTGAACAACACTCTCAAAGTATGTACCCACCTATAGGAGGTTTGTAAAATACAACTGAGGTCTCATTCCAAGAAAACACCCCCATTCCTCCACCTATAGGAAATGCCCTCGGTGATACTTGGCAGGGCAATGATCAGTTCATAGCAGGGTACCATATGCCTATACAACCTCAAGGTATACAAAAAACACCACTAAGGAAAAATACCATATCTTCACCAAACGAGGTCATCTCAGCCTTAGTCGAGAAGGTTAGAGGGTTGGAACTTGCTCAGCAAGTCAAAATTTACAATTCATGCAGGCAGAAATTCCAATCCTCCACATCATCCTAGCCAAGTAGACCTCCTCACAGGAATAGGCACATTGGGCATGCCTCCTCAGTATTCACAACAAACGCCAACTAGAACCGCATTTTTTCTAATGCGTTCCAGTGGAAAATATGATACCTCCCGGTTTAGTACAAAACAATCCATTCCTAAGCAATGCTCCTCCATACTTAAACATGTATTCCAAATCACCACAGGAGATATGTTCTCTTCTCCTGGCATGTTCACTCAACCACAGGGATTTCCTTATGCCCCTACAAATACATATATCTACACCATATCAACAACCCATTCCACCTCCACCCCCTCAGCAAGCACCATCAATGGTCGAAACCTATGCGATAGGGACTTATTCAGAATATTTGAAAGAACCTTTAGACTTCACTATACGAAGCATCATGCTTCCAAGACCTCTCCCTGATCTACCCAAGTACAAAGGAGAGGGAGACCCAAATGCACATATTAAGGCCTATGCCATGGCCATTCGAGAACTGCTCCCTTGGGATGGAGTTGTTGCTAAAATATTCCCCAAAATGTTAGAGGGTATCACCCTCGATTGGTATTATAGAATACCTGAAGCCTCAATACATTCATTTAAACAACTCATTTCAGAGTTCATCAAGGCGTTCGACATGAACAAATTGTTGAGAACAGGAATCAGGGAATTCTTGCATATTAAGCAAGAACACAATGAATCTGTTGCTCATTTCATCCAAAGATGGCGTACAGTCCTCTATTCTTCAGCAAGCACTCCAAACATGGATCAGATGGAACTATGCTGATTTATTCCTTCATTCTCTCAGCAGAGAGATAAAGGAAGAAGTCCAGAAGTTCCCACTAAGAACTTATGATGAAGTGCTCGAGAGCGCTCTCCGAATAGATCAAGCTTGCAATAGATAGCGGTCATGCAAGACATATGGAACAAATGGGAGGTTAATCATCCCCAACCAAAACACTACGACTTATCCTACTACCACAAATGCCAATCAAGGACCTAAAATCCTTAACAAAAACCACGGGGTGACAACAGATGGAGTGACTGACCAAACTAAAAAAAAGAAAACGTTGTAAATGTTCCACCACCGGTTAACAATCAACGAAACAACAATTTTACCCCAACAATCAACGCGGTGGATTTTAATCATCCCCAACAACAACAACAACAAACAACAACAATGGCAGATCCAAACACAGGGTCCAAGTCAAAACTCAACTGGATATCAAAACCAAAACCAAAGACAACAAACGCAAAACTTTAATCCTAATAGTCAATAGTTCAATCAAAGTTTTGGACCACAACACGTGCCAAACCAACAACCTAGGAGTTATAATCCCAACTCGTATTGTGGTTTCCACAAAATTTGAGGCCATGACACTAGGACTTGCCATGATTACAATAAGTTCATGCAACGTCTGCTAGAAGAACAAAGACAACTCTTCATAGATATGTTCTTAATAGATTCTGTAACACCTATGCCAAATACTTTCACAGGGGTCTCCCCTCAAAACGCACCTCTTAAGATCTTCAATGATCCACTTCCAAATCACAATAACAATAATAAATTAAATCCAAATGGGATGAACAAAGGTGTAATGATAGGAAATAACGATCACGAAGCCTCAACTTCACTAAATCCACCTGTCGCACCACAATTAGGAAATCAGCCACGAACCAAGATAGTTGGTCTAGTGGAGTTAGATACTGAGCTTGCACGTAGAAGCCATAACAAGAACATGAGAATATTCTTCTCAACCAAATCCAATCTATCCACTAGAACCAGATAACATTCAACAAACATTGGTAAAACCCATGGTGCTTATGATTTAATTAATGACTTAACAAAGACCTTCTCTCACATCTCCTTTTTGGACTTGTTGAAAAACTCTCCTACCCATAGGGCTGCTCTTTTAGAAGCACTAGGTCTAGGTCATTTAATTAACATCACTCCACCTCCCGAAACACAAGTAAACCATATAGACTTTGATATCCACCCTCCAGGGCAGCCAGATAGGGATACCGAGTTTATATTCGACATAAACAAAATGCCAACAGATGCTGAAATTACACGTAGAGGTGATCCGGCCTTGCATTTACAAGTGTGGGTTTACAATAATTACGTTAAATGTGTAATGGTGGATGATGGGGCAGCAGTTAACATTGTCCCCTTCTCTTTCCTTCAAAAGCTAGGATATGGAGAAACAAATTGTTCCACAACAAGAAATACGCTAAGAGGTTATGATAGCCTTAAAGCTACTTCAATTGGGACTATAATATTACCAGTCACCTTAGGACCCAAGACAATCCTCACCAAGTTTTATATCATAGATCGGAAACCAACTATAATATGATCCTCGGTCGACCATGGATACATCGCATGAAAGCAATCCCTTCTACGTTATTCCAAGAAATAAGATTCTTACACCTAGGAAAGATATTCATAGCAAAAGGTGACCCAAAACCATTCGACATACACCTAGCAGACCTGAAGAAAAGACCAGGCATTCACTCTGAGTTTGAACTCCCAACAAACCAACTTAACAAACCAATTGACTCAAAACCGGAAGAAAAATTAATACCTACAACAGAACTAGAAATTACGAACCTAGTCAAGAGCATCCCAGCCCTCAAGGATGAAGCTAACGTTGTAGAAACAGTGTCATTAGGAACTACTAAAAAATTGTCAATTACTAGAACAAGATCTACCAATTTTCCTACCATTTGACTCCGTAGGTATGGGATGCACCCTAGGAGTTGGTTCTCTTCAGCTAGAGGAACTTTGCATGGTAGAAGTAACCAAACAAAAGAAACAGATGTGAAGAATGTCCCAACATCCATCTTTCCTAGTAAATATTGGACTCTCCATTTCGATGGAGCTAGATGTCACTATGGAGCCGGGGCAGGCGTAATCTTTACTTCTCCTGAGGGAAAGATCCTACCTTTTTCTTTTAAGTTGAACTTTGAATGTACAAAAATGGCGCTGAGTACGAAGCCCTCCTCCTTGGCCTCATCATAGCCAAAAGGATTGGTGTTAATGACATCAGAGTGTTAGGAGACTCACAGTTAGTTGCAAACTAGGTCTCTGAAGTATATGAGACTAGAGCTGAGCACTTACAGCTCTATAAAACAGCGGTATTAGATCTAAGCAAAAGATTCACTTCATATCCATTGAGGCAATCCCACGAGAACAGAACCTTCTCACATATTCAATAGCAACCTCAGCTTCACGTTTTACCCCAAGTAATGAGTTGGAAGATACAAGTTTCAAAGTATCACTTCGTGTTGAACCATTGGTGAAGAAAATGTCAACAAACCCTCTGCTAACACATATAGTTGAGAATGAATCTCCTATCTTACATCATGTTGATAGTGATAAAGTCACTCTCGAATATCTAAACACCTATGCGGAGCTACACCTTGCTCACAGTATAGTTGATCTTTCCTTAATACCACATTCCTCTTCCTACTTTGGAAATCCCATGGTAGAGTCTCCTCCACAAAAGATCTCGATATCTACGAGATAGAAAATGGAGAAAGCTTGGAACTACCTCCAGCCCCACCTGAGTTTGAAGAAGGTAACACTTCTTTGATAGAAGAAACCATTGATATAAACATTGGAATGGAGGAAGAACCAAGAATTTTGAAGTTAGGATCCTCGTTAACTCCGGAAGAAATAGAAATACACACCCAAATCCTCAAAGAACATCAAAAGGCTTTTGCATTTAATTATAAAGAAATGACAGGTATCACACCACAAGTTGTGGTACATAATCTTGTCACTAAACTAGATGTGAAGCCAATTAAACAAAAGTCAAGACCAATGAAGCCAAAAGTGGCTCTCATGGTAAAAGAGGAAGTAATAAAACTTCTCCAAGTAGGATTCATCAAACCAGTCGATTATTCACAATGGGTGTCTAATATCATCCCCATTCTCAAAAAGAATGGGAAGATACGCATTTGCATAGATTTTCGGATATTAACAAAGCTTGTCCCAAGGATGATTTCCCATTACCATCCATTGACGTCATCATTGATGCAACAACTGGATTTGAGCTTTTGTCTCTCATGGATGGGTTCTCGGGATATAATCAAATCAAAATATCCGAACAAGATCAAGCCAAAACCACATTTATAACTCCCTGGGGAACTTATTGTTATGTTGTCATGCCATTTGGTCTTAAGAAACGCCGGCGCTACGTATCAGCGGGCAATGACTTATATATTCCATGATCTTATCCATAAAATTGTAGAATCATATGTGGATGACTTGTTGGCCAAGGCCAAGAAATGTTGTGATCATCCGAGGTGCTCCGTATCATCCTCTCATGACTAATTGAGTATGGTGTCACATTAAACCCAGAGAAGTGTGTTTTCGGTGTAACAGGAGGCAAACTTCTAGGATACATTATATCTTCACGAGGGATTGATGTTGATCCGGCCAAAATACGGGTTGTTCTCAAATGATCCCACCTTCGGATGAGTCTGAATCAGGTCATTTCTTGGGAAACTTGGTGCAATCCGAAGGTTCATCCCAGATTTAAGCTTTGTCCATTCATCCAATCAATAATCTACTCAAGAAAGATTATAGTATCGATTGGACTAAAGACTGCAATGAGGCCTTTGAAGCAGTTAAGCACTTCTTATTGTCACCACCCATGCTAATGCCTCCCAAACTAGACCACCCTTTGATCCTATACTCACGAGCCACTCATGTCTCATTGGCTTGCATGCTGGCTCAAGAAGATGATGACAAATGAGAATGCGTGATCTATTTCATTAGCCAAACGTTGCTCGATTATGAAACACATGTTACACACAGGCAGAGAGAGAATGCCTTGCCATAATTTTTGCAACAAAACATTTGAGACATTACATGTTAAACCAAGAAACAAGGGTCATTGTGAAGATAGACCATTTACGGACATTTCTCACACAAGGATCTTTATCTAAAAAAGTTGGCCATTTCATAACCCTAATGGGAGAATTTGAGTTAACATTCGTAAACCAAAAATTTGTTAAAGGACAAATCATTATAGACTGGTTAGCTGACAATCCACTAGATGGAGGTGAGCTGGTAGATCTAGACTTTCTGATGAATGTGTATTCTTTGTCAAACTAGACCCCCATCTCTACATGTCCCTGGTATACTGATATCATCAATTTTATCATGGACCATACATACCTGAAAGTGCCACACACAACAAAGAAGGTGGTTACACATTATTGCCACTAAATATGTTGTTTTAGACCAAGTGCTCTATCGTAGAGCCTTCGACGACATGCTTCTAAGATGCGTCGACATAGAAGAATCCAAGAGATTCTTCATGAATCCCATAGTGGGATATGTGGGGGCCACTTCGGTGGTCACGCCACCACTCACAAAATACATCGAATGGGCTATTTTTGGCCCACTCTCGAACATGATGTAGTGGAATTTGTACGTAAGTGCCACAAATGTCAAGAATTCTCTCACGAGATTCACATGCCAACAATCCCTACTGACCAATAATAGCAACTCCATGGCCTTTCTCCACTTGGGGTCTGGACTTGATAGGGAAATTCTCTCCCTCATCAACCGATGGCCATAATTTTATAATCACAGCCATGGAATATTTCACCAAATGGGTAGAGGCCATGCCTCTCACCACCGTACCAGGTTCGGTGATCGCCAAATTCATTTTGAACCAAATTATCTATAGGTATGGTGTCCCACAAGTCATTATCTCTAGATAATGGCACATCCTTTAAAATGATGAGGTTCATGAGCTATGTAGCAAGTTCAAAATAAACCATCACACAACCTCTCTTTACTACCCTCAAGCCAACGGGCAGGCTGAAGCAACAAACAAAATGTTGAAAGCTATTCTCCTCAAAATGGTAAAAGAAAACAAACAAGATTGGCATTTAAAATTATATCCGGCCTTGTGGGCCCACCAACCTCAATAAGAACACCAATAGGAGCAACTCCTTTCTCATTGGTATTCGGGCAGAAGCAGTTCTCCCACTTGAGGTTGAAATACCCAGTCTCCGCATCTCACTACAAGGGATTCTGATGAGGAAGCTTATAGAGAGGCACGCCTCTCCCAACTAGAAAGCCTAGATGAGGCCAGGTTAAATGCTAAACAGTGGCATAGAGTCTATGCTGACCGGATGTGCTGGCAGTATAAAAAAAAGGTCTATGAGTGAGAAATATATGAAGGAGATCTAGTTCTAAGACTAGACAGCCGGATCGATAAGAAAATCGGTGAAGGAAGAAAGTTCGGCCCAAGTGGTTGGGCCCATATCGAGTCATGAAGGACTACGGAAAAATGGTGCGTATCTCTTGTGCACACTAGAAGGTGAGGAATTTGGTGAAACTATCAATTCCTTGCACCTTAAATGATTTTACGCATGAAGCATCAAGCACTATTTGTATAATTATATCTACATTACATATTCATTTAGTTAGGTTCATTTTGTTCACTCACTTCGTAAAACTTGGTGATCAAGGGACTTATTCTTAAGCAATTCATTACAAACTTCTGATGGTATTGATAGGAGCATTCAAATCATACTTCTTCATTTTCATAACATCATCAACTGATTTAGAATCATTTCATCAATTAAAGCTAGATATGACAAAGTCTTAACGGTAGCCATACCAAGGCCTGCATGCTTGTTCTCACTTTTGGTTTCTTCCTAGGATAGGTGTCTTGCCTATGGTCTATTCTAGAAGCTTCATGGTGTCACATCTATCCCGTATATATATATATATATAAATAAGAACATATATAACATTTTGCATACTTGACATTTTGCTCAAGTAAGTAAGTCAAATATAGATCAAACAGAAAATTTTACTTTTACACATTTCCTTGCCCTACCAACCTTCGGTGTTGAGCTTGCGTCTCTTACTAGTGACGTAGGGTTGGGAAAGGATGGGAATGCCCTTACTCACCTGTGCCTTGTCCATGGTGATAAGCCCATGCTTCCTACTAGTAGCATGGGGCAAGGTGTAGGGGGTCCTCTTGACAGTAAACGTTGAAAGTCATAAGCAAATAGTTCAAATAAACCTTTGAAATCTTGAGTCAAAAACAAATGAATCAGATGTCCAAAATTCCAAGAGAGTTCAAAACCCTAAAAACCAGATTTTGTCAACCAAGTGGCCATCTACGGATCTAAGTCTAGATAAACTACAAAGCAAGTCACATTCTAAACTATGGAGTCACTTGAGTAGGATAGGTTTGTAGCATCCTAATTTGGTTCCACCAACTCTTTGTCTATCTCCCATCATTACCATTTCAACACACCTCATAGCTTGTGCCCTTTCTAGCTCTCGGTGGTGAGCCCTCGCATCTTACTAGTTGCGTGGAGTTAGGAGTGGGGCAAGTGCATCTGCTCATCATACCAGTTCATCATCACATTTTGTCAAAACAATATGAAGTACCGGAAAATTGCTTATGAAAACTAAAGTTCAAGATCACAAGTTCATTTGCATCATCATACATCAACATCACGAAATACAAAAAAAAAGCATTTGTGATATTTGTTTTCCATTGCATACATTCTGAAAAGCATATAAAAACAAAATTTTATAAACATCTAGTATACATGTGAAAATGAATCACAAAACTCTAGGTACAAAGAGATCTAGATCCAAAAGAGATGATATATATATATATATATATATATATATATATATATAATGCCATCATGTACATGCCATCATGCATAGGCATGGTCAAAAACACTCAATGAGCCCATAAAATACAAAATGATCATATAAACAATCTAGCAAGAGTCACTACAAAAAGAGCCAAGTGGCCTCTCAACCCCTATGAGATCCCTCAAAAGGCACACAACCACATCTAGGACTCCGGCTACGCCGGCGCTCTGAGTGCACTGAGGGCTCACGGTCCCGAACAGTAGTTGTAGCCTCGCTATGAGAGCGGCTCCTCATCAGGCGCTCTGCAGTCCTATACCCGGCTAACTCGGTATGGAGGGAAGTCACCATCTTGGCCACATGCCAGATAGGGGAAAAGACATCGCTATGCCTACCAGCTGCTGAAGGCTCCCTGCATCCACGGATAGCTCGGCATGAGTCTTCTCCATGGGGAGCATCAGGGTATCAGTACATACCTGGTAAATCAAGTCTCGCCACTCATCAGCAGTCTCTGCAAAAAAGGAGAAAAAAAAGTTAGAAAATAATCAAAAGATAAAAACAAAGATGAACAAAAGGAGAGATAGCAACTAAGGCAATCCTAGCTAAAAAAAAATATTAAAAGAAGAGTGACAACTCACTCGGATCTCCGGGCCTCCAAGAGGGATCACTAGGATCAGCGCTGCCATGGATGCCGCCCACGGCGATGATGTCCTCCTCCTATGTCTAGGGCAACATAGCATCCTACCACGGACTCATCCTCTCCACCTAGGTCCTGAGAAGGCAACTCCTCTAAGACTAGAGTCACCCTCTCCGCACTGCTCTGCCCTCTCGGCCTGTAACATCTCTTGAGTGTCATGCCACTCGGGATCACTATCCTCTCCCCCACCCGACTCGCTGACCTCCATGTCCTCGGTCTCCTCCTCCGTCTCTCCCCCTGTGAACTCCTCAGACTCGGAGTCTATATCAATAGGGTCATCACTGCTATGGGCAGGACCAGCGGTAATCCAAAGTAAAGGTGCCTGAGGAGCACCGACTCTCTCTCGGCACGTACCACCCTCCCCAGGCTGCTGATAGGGATGCCAGGAGTAACAACAGTCCAACCCCGGCCCCTAGGACCTCCCCTAGCCTCCCAAACTGATCTGAACACTGGCACCACTGGGGAAGCATATCAACGTAAGCAAGGCCGAACTGCTGAGGCACTCGATCAAAGGGGTGTGTCTCTACCTTCCCCATCCTATCCACAAGCTGCCTTGTAGTAGAGCAGGAAATCAAAGTGAAGGTCTCCTCACCCCACAACCCTGCCATGGCCTGATAAGGTGTGGCCTCCATATCCTCAGTAGTCAGGGAAGCAACTGGCTGGTGGGGTGCTCTAAGCACCAACATCTCTGTCCATCTAGCTTCCCTCACGGCCCCGGATCCGCCACCTCTATGCCTCTCCCATAAGGGATGATACGCTCATAGACCCAGCTCATAACCAAGGTCGGATGGCTCAAAGATTGTCCCTATAAGTGAACCACCCTGTACAAGTCGTGATAGGTGGTCCCAAGTATATCGGCTCCCCAGGCATAAATCCGACCATGTGCCTCAATCTGTGCGATGATGGGGGCCCAACAATAAAGCAATGTATCCCCTCCCTTGTCTCTGATCAATCTCAAGCAAGGATGCCCATAATAGCCTTGACGGATCAAAGGGATGGGCAAGCCAGAATAGAATGGACCTTCACCCCCTTCTTCGAACCAGTGGAGACAACTGCGTCTCCCATATAGGTGGCCCACTTGAGTCACCTGAGCTCTGGATACTTGTTGTATCAAATGAAAGTCTCCTCCCAATAATCGGGACTCCCAAAATGTGGTAGACATCCTCTAAGGTGATAGTCCACTCACCCCTGACACCTGGAAATCGAAAAGTGTTCCGATCTGCATCCCAGTAAGAAAATAAGTCACATAGTATGTGACTGGCAGGTGTAACGTGGGGGACCCATGCGATCCTCAATATACCTACCCTCTGAAGAGTATCCTGCTCATCCTGAGAGAGTGCATCTAGCACTGCTGGAAGCCAATCACTCTCTCTCTCTCTCTCTGGCTCCATCTGATGTACTCTTCCTTCTTCTGCAAAACACACAAAAACACGCAAAAAGGAGCAAGTTAGTATCAAAATTGCATTAAAAAAATCATTAAAGCAAGTAAGAATGCTAAAATGCAAAAATAAACTCAAATTAATGTTGTTTTAACATTCTGAAGAGAACCGCCACCACCCTAAGCAGGGCGGCGGTTCCATGTAACCACCTTGAAGGGTGGCGGTCCTGTAACCACCGCCCTGCTCAGGCGGCGTGGTTCTGTCCCACGTTTAAAAATGGGTCACATGCCCTAAAATGCTCAAAAATGCTAAAAAACACCATTTCACTAAAACAAAAGCCTACCCATTAGGCGCCCCCTAAGAGATACATTTAAAACTGACATTTCTAAAAATAACCCCCACGACAAAGTTTTCATCATTTTTACATATTGGGTGCAAAAATGTTAAATCGAGAAGAACTAACTTGAGATCTCATGGGTCGAGGATCTACTCACGGAGGCATGATCACTATCTCGATGTGAATGTTTTGACTATATTCTCATTGAAAACCATCACCGTGGGTCCCAGAGCTCAAAAACTATCAAATCAACACGTGCAAATGAATAGGAAAATGGTCCCATTATATATATATATATATATATATATATTTTATATATATATATAGTGTTTTGACATTTTTTCAGTGCCCCTTTCACAGGTTTAGAGCGCCAACGAGGTAAGTTCTCATCCCCACACAAATGGTAAGTCCTCATCTCATACTAATTTAGTATTTATTTTTCAATTTGTTTTGTCTATCTGCACTTGAGTCTTCTTTCCATTTTGCAGGTAGCGGGAACTTGGATGGCGACATTTCGACACACGGGCGTGTCAGGTATAATTTCTAACTTCCCATTTTGGGACCGCCATACTCGGACCCACCATTTTACGCCTCTTCATGGCTAAAACACTTCTCAGGGGGAATATGTACGTACCCAAAATTGAAGGGTATTGTACCACTGGAACAATGTTACACATGCCCCAATGATGATACAAGTCACCTCGCAAGGTGTTCGGATCCAAAAAAGCTCGCGAAGTATATGTTAGCATCCCAAACACTTTTCCATGTTCCTCATGCTTGTTTTATTCCTCTTCCCTTCATTTCTTAGCTTTTTGACCTTTAGTGATGAAACCACCACCACTGAGGCGGCGGTCTAGAACCCGCCTAATCTGGGGTGGCGGTCTTCTGCCCACCTGCTCAGGGCGGCGGTCCTTCACGCATTTTCCAGCATGTTCTTTCGATCACGACTTGCGTAATTTTCAACTTTCACCAGCTTTTCTCCACCGCCTTGGCTTGTATTAATGTTTTATGTCCCCTGGAATAGTGTTTCTCCATTGTTTAATGGTAAAAGAGTTCTAATGGGAATCACCTTTGGGTGAATGTGAAATCTATAAATAGCCAGCTTGTTTTCAAGCAAATGGCCCCTCAAAACTACCTCTCAACTTCTCATTTTCCATTGTTTAGTCTCTCAATTTCTTGTTTAGAGTTCATTTTGTTTCATGTTTGCATCCATGCTAGTTTTTCCTTTGCTTTTAGAAGCCATTCAATCTTCTTGCTTCAGTCTTGTTCATATTGTTCCATACAAATTAGTTTAGAGCAGAGTAGTGTCAGTTATAGATTGCATCCATTAGAGTTGCAGGTTGTGTTCTTCACAGAAGGTAGATTCTAGAATCTCTCGGTACACTTGCATTTGTATTCCCATAATAAATCCCACTAGGAATTACATATGCCAAGCTCTATCTCTTGCGTTGTCCCTCTCCTACTCGCATTATATTCGGTCTATATCCAAAGCTTGCCATTGTTCGAATACCTTCTTTTGTTGATGCTAGCATATACACGCTCTTCTGGATTCACGTGAACACGAAGGAATGAGGAGATCATTCTAAGGGGACAAAGTCATACACTACTAGATTCGCCACTATTCTACAAATTCCAGGTTTTATCTGTCAAAGTTCTAGTTAAAATATATCAAATAGAGTAGTGAAATATTTCATTTCAGTTAAAGTTTCATTCTCGATATTACCAGGAAGCTGTGGGGATTGATAGTTTCTGAGAAACTATGATTCATTCCTCACTTCTGAGGTAGGATCGAGAATCTTTCAATTAAGTTAATCAGCTATCTAGTTATTTAGGATAAACTCACAACTGCACAGGCAAGTAGCTACACGGCTACCTTGTTTGTTTTAATTTTGTTATTAGATTAGTTGTCATTTTCTGAATATATTAGATTAGTTGTTCTTTCAATTCCATTTAAAATTCTATTAAAAAATACAAAAATAGAGGAATATATATATGTTGTAGATATATCTTGCATAGTTAATTTATTTCATTTCAGTTAGGCTTATATTGATCTTGTATGACAATCACGGGACCTAGGGAGCCCAGGGAATATGTT
Source organism: Taxus wallichiana var. yunnanensis (assembly GCA_018340775.1). Taxonomy (NCBI): domain Eukaryota; kingdom Viridiplantae; phylum Streptophyta; class Pinopsida; order Cupressales; family Taxaceae; genus Taxus; species Taxus wallichiana. Next base: position 607,018,313 of record CM031243.1, read on the forward strand.
TTTGAGCCAATCATGCCTCAACCAAATATTGTTGCAGCAATAACTGATATAGACCAAAATCTCAGAATTCAGGTCTTCCAAACAACAACAGACCTACAAGAAATCAGCTCACAGTTAAGAGGGATTAAACATAGAAGATGACAAAGCACACACGTTCTGGTCAAATCAAACAAATTATAGATTTCCTTGATAGATATCCATATGACTATAGAAGGACCTGAAAGAGAGAAACATTCATTTTGTGATCCACTAGTCCCACAGCCAGATGCAGGAGACCTCCTCGTTGATATAGACACTAGCTTACGTATCCAAGTTTCCAAAACACCTGTTAGATACTCTGAGAAAATCATGCAACTTCTAGTTCTAAATGTAGAGGCCGAAAAGGCATATGATTATTGGATACTCGGAATCAGGGATTGATTCTTCACATGACCATAGGAGGTCCACAACAACCACAAACTTACGGTTGTGATCCAAAGGTCCCACAACCCAACGGGCCTACAAATCAATCCAACGTTGATGCTTGGTTTGCGAACATTAGTGTTTAGATCCTCTCCACTCCCACCAGACATTATCACACAACTATCATTATTAAACGTATAGCAGTTAATCAAGCTAAAGATTTCTGGACTAGACCAGAGAATCATCCATAAAACACCAAAAGATCCACTACATATTTAGCCTTCCATTTTCATGACCTTGTCGGAGATATATACGAAGCACCCACAGGTTATCTTCCACGTATTCCACAACCCATAGATCGGATAACGGCAGAGCTCGATATTGATTGGAGCCTTTGAGCAGCTATCCTCGCCAACGATCTATCACACCGGTTCAGGTTAGGAGGGCCTTCTTTGCTTTAGATTCACAGATCCCGCCATTGCGTGTTGAAAACATAAGATTACCTAACTAGCTTGCCAAATCAGGGGCGGATGTAATTGTGGTAAGCGATTCTCTTGATTATCCGCAAGTTCATCACTTCCTTCTTCTCTTCATCATCCCTTCCTCCATGAATTTCTCTCACTTTTGCTACATTTCATCTTTTCCATCTCCTTCTATGGCCCAAGTATTCTCATACCTTCCAGCTCTCTCGGTTGGAGAGAATATTGGATCACCTTTCCCTCCTCCACTTCCTTTGTCACTTCCCTTTTCTTTGGTTCCTTCTTCCAATACTACCGTATTATCAATCACCCAATCCATCATTTCCACCTCTATCCAAACGCCCACCGATGTTCCCAATACCCTTGCTTGAACTCGGACTTTAAGTGCGACACCTACCACTCTATCTTCTTCATTATTAACTATTCTAGAGTGGTTATTTAGGAAAAACCTCAAAGTAGAAGAAGAAGGTTCCTATAGGAGATGTCATGGATCTTAGCATATTGGAGCAAACGCCTAAAAGGAAGGCCAAAAGACCAAGGACAATCTCAAACATGATAGTAACTTTGTGCGGAGAACGGGTGATAGAGGTCGCCTACCAAGGAAAAACCGGGGAAACAATCGTGTCATTGATTATCGATTTCTAGATTCTCATTAGGAAAGGCCACTCATGAGAGGCAGCCAAACAGGATGTTCACACTACTCTTCTCAGGGGCCCGATGGTGAAATATGACAAGGATAAAGCTACGAAAGACGAGCTAAAGGCTAAGGTCGAACAACTCACCTCTTTGTTATGGAGAGTTACACAACCCATTTCATCTATTGAGTCCTCATCTACTACAAATTAAGGGGTTTAGCTGCTATTTGATGACTTCTCTTATCACGAACTTGAGAAAATTGGCTAGAAAGGGAGATCAGTAAATGGGTAGATCAATCAAATACTGTAAGAGGCAAATCCTTTTATCAAGGAATCTCTAGACATCTATAATGATTTACAGGAGGCAAAGATAACTATTCAGAAGATGGATGAGGCTTTCTCTGAGGAAAGTAACAATCTGAATCTGAATCTAGCCACATGGGAAGAGATTAGGGTAGTGGATTCTGACTTGCTCCTTTAGGAAGGGGTGATTGATGATACTTCAAAGTTATTTGAATATCAGAAGGCTATGGAGTTTAGGTGCCAAGTGTTACAATATTTGATTAAAAAATTGGATGATAAGCGATTAGAGATCACAGACGCCTTGAACGACATATTAGAAGAATTTGATATTGCTCATTGTAAATTCTTCAATGAGAATATCGATGCCCTACGAAGAACAAATTCGGAAAATTTTAAAGACTTGGTAAAATGGGATGACGATGTCACAAGGATTTTTAATTCGATTCCATTGATCGAATGGTCTTGTGCTTTAGAATTTCATAGGAAGGATGACCAAGCTTATGTTTAAATTGAAGAGAATACCAGCCGCTACCAAAGAGATCGAAACAGATGATGTAGTAAATTACTACGCATGTGGGCCCAAAGATGAAGAAATGCGAGGAACAATCAAACGCTTTATCCCAGTTCTACTACCAGTTCTTCTAGAGCCATAGTTCACATTCAAAACAATCTCATCCAAGATTATGAATTGTGTTATCCTTGTTCCTAGCCCCACAATCAAAATCTCTACCCAAATGGAGTTTTGAGTCAGGATCTCATGGTCCAAAGCATATCCAACCCATCGAATTAGCATTGAGGCTTGTTCCCAAAATAATTAGACTCCACTCACTTTGAAGAAACCACATTAGTAAATTAGCAATATAATGATTTACGTGGGCTAAAATAGATGATGCCTCCTTGGTGGCTTCAAATATGCATTCCAAGAAAAGAGTAATAGAACCACAAGGTTCTAAATCTTACCAAGTGTCTACTTCACATCCTCAAGCACAATCGAATGATAGAGAAAGACGCAGGAGGAAATCACCTTTGTATCCACAAGCCAATCTCTAAAGAATAACAGACTTTGCTTTAGATTATGATGGTGCCGAATAGACATTTTCCAGAGAAGATACTAATGCCTCAAAATTGTGAGTGTCAAGCAAGGTAGGGGCAATATCGTTCAAAATCGTAGAATAGATGAAAAAGACTAATTTGAGCGTTATCATGTGGGATGTGCTTTCGATACCATCTAAACGTAATTTGCTACGAGAAGCTTTAAATAGTTTTGGCACTACTTGATAGACCATCGAGTCATGGGGCATCCATATCAACTAGTCTATGTCAACCAGAGACAAAAGGCATTCCTAGAGTAAATAAGCCGCTGCCATTTTACATCTCTCAATCATCACAATATTTAATATTTGGTACATGATTGCATGATCGATCTCGGCCGAAGATTACTAGCACATGCCTAAACAAATTATGGACGTATTAGGGATTTCATATACCCCAATTTCAAAAGGAGTAGTTTAATTAGATGGAACAACATCACAAGAAATTTGGGATCATTAAAGGCCTATAACTCACCATCCATGCATGTCCCGGGTTTTTCATTCATGGAGGACATATCGGTCATTGATCTCCTCTATTTTCATCATTTGCTTATCACGAGACTTGATCACCAAAATGGGTGGTTATTTATCAACAATCACTGGTCACACATGATTTTAAGAACTCGATGCACGGACGAAGGTGACTATAAGAGCTTTCAACCCATCTTGCATAACCATGTGGAACCATACACATCAAGCCCGTAAATGGAAATTATCCCATTCGTGAACTCTGAGAGGAAGACGTAGACCACAAGCCAAATACTTTCATAAAGGAGGTTCTGACACATTCCTTGATGAAGTGAGTACGATCACCAATACAACCCATATGACGACTTAAAAGTTTGAAATGAAGAATCCGTCTGCTATTTTTAGAAGAGACTTGATTGGGAACATACTAGTACATGAGGAAGGGACAATTATTCCACAATTGGTCAAAGCGCCTAGAGATTCCGAGGGACTATGGAAAATTTTCTTTAGTGGCTCATGTAGTAAAAACAAATCCAAGCTTTGCAGAAGTTATGTTGATCTTTGCAAAAGGAGATAAATATTTCTCATCCTTTTGATTGTAGTTTAATTGCACCAATAATATTCTTGAGTACGAATCCCTAGTTGCAAGGATCTACGGCTCAAAAGAGGGAATCAAGGCTCGCAGTGTTTGGAGATAGTGAATTGGTTGTTCATCAAGTAACAATGATATTGCACATCCAAGAACGATCTTCTAAGATCATACAAAAATCAATTTTTGGGATCGATTGAAGATTTTGAGGCTTTTGGAACTCATGCAATTCCCAGAAGTTAGAATCAAGACATTGATAGGCTGGCCATGGTGGGCTCACAATATGACATAACTATTGATATCATGGAGGAAGGAAAAAAACGTCAAAATGGTAGTTTGTAATGCAAAGACCTACAACGTAAGTAGTTGGCAAGTATTCTACAATGAACTTGTGGTAACAAATTGTCCTTTTCCTACAACAAGAAGTAGAGTTCGCGGTCAAACATCAGAATAGATTTAAGGAATCCTATGGTGATCAAGTCATCTAGTTGAAAGGAAATAAGTTACCAAAATTCTGTAACTCTCGAATCCATTTTGATAGAGCCATGATCGTTCAATCTCATCAAGGCACTAATGGTGACAATCAAAGAGGAAGATTTCGAGGAGATCGAGGAGTAGCTAGCTCTATTTCAAAAATATCCAAGATTTGAAAAGTGTGCACTAATAAGGAAAATAAATCTTTCACTCACTTGTGTCAAGAATACCACAACATATTTGCTTGGAGTTATAAGGATTTGTGTGGTTTTGATCGAAGCTTAGCACAACGTACTACTAAAATGGATCCAATTTCTAAGAGGTTCAAAGCGGAGCAAGGAAAATAAATCCTCGAATTGAGCCACTAATGCGAAAAGAAATAACAAAGCTCATTGAAGCTATCGCATAATTTTTCCCATCAAACATTCATTGTGGGTGGCCAATTTTGTACTGTTTAAGAAAGAAGAATGGTGAAATTCGATTGTGCGTGGAATTTAGGGATTTGAATCGTGCCTCGCTAAAAGATCGCTACCCTCTGCATGTCATGGATGCAGATTCTTCGATGTATCGGGGGCCCAAAGGTTTTCTTTACTTGATGGATATTCAGGGTATAATCATATTTGAGTCCAAGAATCCATATCAATTCAAGACATCATTTACTACTAAATGGGGCACTTATGCTTAAACCAACCAGATGTCATTCATCTATCTAACACAGGCTACTTTCTTCCAAAGAGCTATGGATATGGCATTCAAAGGACTTATCAACAAAATTATCTTGGTTTACCTCGATGATATAACTACCTATTCCAAGCATGTTGAGGACCATATTGCACATCTACGAAAGGTTTTCTCCACGCATGTCCCAGATGCAGAGACTTTGGGGTCTCATTGAATCCTAAAAAGTGTATTTTTGTAGTTCAGGAGGGAAAATTTCTAGGACATATCATCTATGTGGAAGGACTGTCCATCGATCTAGCTAGAATCCAGTCAATTATGTCCCTATCTCTTCCGAGTCACAAGAAGGGTCTTTAAGAGCTTCCTGGGAACCATTAATTTTGTATGAAGATTCATTCCCCAATTTGCAACAATGGCCAAGCCACTTACAGCCATGTTAAAAAGTAATATTCCATTTTCATGGATGAAGGAAGGAAGAGAAATTTTCGAGGGTATCAAAATAGCCATTTCACAGGCACCCACATTGGTGAATCCTAATTTTAATAAAGACTTCATTCTCTATGCCTTTGCAGGGAAAGAATGTATTTAAGGGATTCTAACTCAACAGAATGATGATCTGATGGAGCAGCCAACTACCTTCTTTAGTTAGTCTCTCAAGGAGTATGAGCTCAAATATTTTTTCTTTGAGAAATAGGTCTTTGTAGTCATTTGAGCTATTAAAAAATTAACACACATGTTGTCCAATAATAAGGTGCATTTGATGGTTTCTCACCCAGGAACTAAATAATTTTTATTGACTAAAGAAATGAATGAGAAACGCGCTGGGTGGATCACGAAAGTAATGGAGTGTGATGTACACATCTAAGTCACTAAGCTTCTCAGAGGCAAGGGGTTATGCCAACAATTGGTTGAAGACATAGAAACTAAAGAGAACAAAGAGGTTGTGCTCCTCAATACTGATAGTGAAAATGATAAGGTTGATTGGTTGACTAAGATGCAAAACTTCCTCCTCTTTTGGGTATATCCTCCAAATATGGATAAGGTTCAATAACGCACCTTCCGCCTTCAATCTATTCCATACGTTGTGGTGGATAACATCCTCTTTCAAATGGATTTGAACAATTTCCTCTTACATTGCATCAAAACAGAACAGGTAAGCAAGATATTGGAGGAATTTCACAACGACCTTTTGAGAGGGCATTATTCAACACGAACAATGGCTACCAAGATCATGCGGGCCGGTTATCACTGGCCAAACTTATTCAAAGATGCTCATTTTTGGGTAAGGAAATGTAAATAATGTGCCCTCTTTACGGGGAAACAGAGGATGGTAGCACTTCCATTGCATCCCATATAGGTAGATCAACCTTTCGTTAAGTGGGGATTGGATTTTATTGGTATGATTAATCCTCCATCTAGTGAAGGACATAAATGTGTTCTTACCACTACAGATTATTTCACTCACTTGCATAGAAGCAATGGGCTTTGAAGGAAAGCAATGAAAAGGTTGTTCTCAAATATTTAGAAAATATCATGACAAGATTTGGAATTCCATTTCTTGTTATCTCCGAAAATGCACCGCCTCGAAGTTCCTCAGGATGAAAATAAGTGAATGGGAAGTCAAGAACGAGGTCTACCTCAAGACTTCATCCTACTACTACCCGTAAGGAAATGGGTTGGCGAATCTAGCAATAATAATTTGATAAGGATCATCAAACGCACAATGGAAACAAATAAAAGGACCTAGCATACTCAGCTCAAAGTCACCCTATGGGCTAACAAATAATGCTTAAGAAGGCCATGGGGACTCCTTTTCCCAATGTTTTTCTTAAGGCTACTTGTCTAGAAAGCTTAGCAAGTAATTTTTCCTGGAGGTCACCAAAAATGTTAGCAATTTAACTTACCCTGAAAGATAAGTCAAATAGGTCGAACAAACAATTTTTTAAAGATCCCCGTATGTTGAATTTCCAAGTCTTAGAGTTTAATAGTGACATTTTTGGATTTTTGGAGTTTTCATTTTGGAAGTTTTTACAAAATCCAAAATTCCTAATTTTGTAGTTTCGGTTTCGAACTTTTCATCACCAATTCACATTTTGTTTCCAAATTCTCCAAAGTCTCGAATTCCCGAATTTCCAAATCTTGAGACCTTTGGGTTTTTTGGGTTTCAGAACTTCAGAATTTTCTTGAGCATTTATTTCTTCACCAACCCCGTGGATCAAATATTTGCCATAAATGCCAGGTTTTTCTATTTAAGCTACCTTTTCTACGGTCATTTTCACCTAACAAAGCAATCTCGACATCCATTTTCCTTGTCTTTTAGCGTCCTTTTCAAGGTATGTTAATTTTGTTATTTCTTTTTGGTTTTAGATTTTTTGTTGTTTTTGTTCTCGATCCTGTTTTCTTTATTTTTTGTTGTTTCTTCGGTTTCTCGATAATGGACTTCCTACTCACCATGCTCTTGTTTTTTAGCTATCTACAGTTTTTTAGGTTGTTTGCAAAATCATCTCAAGGTAGATCTTGAGTTTTTGTAGAAGTGATTTAGAGGAGAGTACTTCAAAAAATTTGGAAATCATTTCGAGAAAAGAGTTCGAAAACGCATTTTGAAGTCATTACGAGAAAATCATTTTAGGAAAAAATCATTTTGGAACTTAGCATTTCAGACTTTCGGAGAAAACATTTTCGGAGAATTTCTTGAAAAATTCACTTCACAGTTTCGAAACGCATTTCGAGGTTTTCATTTGGGAATTTTGAACATTCTCGCTTTGGATTTCTTTCGGTGTTTTTTCTTTTCGGACTTTGAAACTTAGCGTTTTGGAATTTCGGAGAAACATTTTGAGTTTTCTTTCGTAGATTTCTATTCCACACACTTTCAGAATTTTTTCTTCTTGGCGTCCAAAATCCGAACTTCATGTCTTCTTCTACTTGAAGGATAAAGAGAAGATGAAGTATTCATTCCTTAGAGTTGCTCCTCAAACTTTCCTATCGTCTGATCTAGGGAACATAGGGGATACTTGACTTAGGTCGATTGACTTCCCAAATTTTTGGAATAGAGTAAAAGTTCCTAACAAGGAGCCATGGATGCAAGCAATTTATGACAATGGGCTAGCCCTTGCCTACTACTTTTCCCCTTTCAATGCATTGTCCCGAGTTTGTTCTAGCTATAGCTGCCCACTTCGATGCAGATTCTATGTCAGTTAGGGATGATGATGATAAGGTGGTTATTTGCCTAGATCTTGATTTCTTTGAAGATCTTCTCAGACTACCTGACATTCCAAACTATGCCACTATTTCACCCGAAGCATGGTAGAACACTGGAACAATGATGTTTATTCATGTACTAAGATTGTCTTGAAAAGCTACTTGGCTAAGAGCATGACCAAGTTTCCAAAACCTTTTATAGGGTAGACTTCATCCAGAAGTCAATTACATAATCATATTACTCGAGCCGAGTCTCAAGCCTCCTACCGCTAAGGAATTCCAAGAGTGGATGTTTTTATACATTGCCACTATTAAGAAAAAACAAGGAGCTTATTAGGTGGGAAGAGCATATCAGTAGCTCCATCTGCTATCGATTGGGCAGAGTATCAACCACAAAATAATTTTACATGAAATCATTCCCTGGTCTACGATGTCGCTTATATGGGAGATTTCCTCGACCGAATACCAAGGGGGTTCGCAGCACATCCTGTTTTATGATTTCTATCCCTACTCACTCGAGTGAGGGTGTAAGCACTTTGACGTGTCAACGATGCTTTCTTCGCAGTCCTCCACTACCACTTTGACAAAGAATTGTACAATCAGAGAATTTACGATGAGGCCTTCAAAGAAGTACGGGAATGGGGAGCTATCTATCTCCAATTCCCCACTTTCACCTACATTTGAATTCCGGGTTTCATTGGTGCCTCGAACAAATTGCCAAGGTGTCCTAGAGATAAATGGGTTCTATTGGAGTTGGTTCAGCAACTATTGGATTACCATCAGATCCAAAACAAGCACCACAAGGTAGGAGTACATTTTCCAGTTTCAATTGGCAGGTATTCTTGTCAAAACATTCACAAGGCCAAGAACGTAGACGCAAAGATTACCAAGGTAACCCTGCAGACTTTTCATCCAAGAACCAACTTCGACTACTTGGGAAATTTTGGCGAGACAGGACATTCATCTTCCCACACATCTTAGTTAGAAGACATATGGATTCATTTTCGGGATGAGTATATCATCCGACAAAGAGATTATGAAAGATTGGATGTAGATGAAATCCCTTAGTATGGGATAGCTGAAATCTCGTAGATTTACAGGATGATGGTGAAGTGTTGGATGAAGCATATAAGACTGAAGGTATTGTTGATCAACCACTTCCATGGATTGATTGCTATCAAGAAGAATGCTCTAATACAAAGGATAGAGCGGGTCCCTATGTGCGTACCCAAAATTGAAGGGTATTGTACCGTTGGAAAAATGTTACACATGCCCCAATGATGATATAGGTCACCTCACAAGGTGTTCAGGATCCAGAGAAGCTCGTGAAGTATATTTTAGCATCCCAAATGCTTTGTCCATGTTCCTCATGCTTTGTTTCATTCCTCTGCCCTTCGTTTCTTAGCGTTTTGATCTTTAGTGATTTAAACTGCTTCCACTGGCAGGTGGCGGTCCCAGAACTACCACCACGATCATGCTGGCGGTCCTGTGCGCCACCCTTCTCAAGGCGGCGGTCCTTCATGCATTTTCCAACATGTTCTTTCGATCACGACCGGCATAATTTTCAACTTTCACCAGTTTTCTCCACCGCCTTGCTCGTATTAATGTTTTATGTCCGCTGGAATAGTGTTTCTCCATTGTTTAATGGTAAAAAGTTCGTATTAGAGTTACCTTTGGGTGAATGTGAAATCTATAAATAGCCACTTGTTTTCAAGCAAATGGCCCTCAAAACTACCTATCAACTTCTCATTTTCCATTGTTTAGTCCACAATTTCTTTTTTAGAGATCATTTTGTTTCATGTTTGCATCCATGCTAGTTTTTCCTTTTCTTTTAAGAATCCATTCAATCTTCTTGCTTCAGTATTGTTCATAGTTGTTCATACAAATTAGTTTAGAGCATAATAGTGTCAGTTATAGATTGCATCCATTAGAGTTGCGAGTTGTGTTCTTCAAGGAATGTAGATTCTAGAATCTCTCTCAGTACACTTGCGTTATATTCCCGCATGATAAATCCCACTAGGAATTACATATGCCAAGCTCTATCTCTTGCAGTTTCCCTCTCCTACTCGCATTATATTCGGTCTATATCCAAAGATGTCATTGTTTGAATACCTTCTTATTTTGATGCTAGCATATACACGCTCTTCTAGATTCACGTGAACATGAAGGAATGAGGAGATCATTTTGAGGGGAAAAAGTCATACACTACTGGATTCGCCACTGTTCTACAAATTCTAGGTTTTATCTGTCAAAGTTCTAGTTAAAATATATCAAATAGAGTAGTGAAACATTTCATTTCAGTTAAAGTTTCATTCTCGATATTACCAGGGAAGCTGTGGGGATTGATAGTTTCTGAGAAACTATGATTCATTCCTCACTTCTGAGGTAAGATCAAGAATCTTTCAATTAAGTTAATCAGCTATCTAGTTATTTAGGATAAACTCACAACCGCATTGAGTAAGTAGATACACCGGGCTACCTTGTTTGTTTTAATTTTTTTATTAGATTAGTTGTCATTTTCTGAATATATTAGATTAGTTGTTCTTTCAATTCCTTATAAAATTCTATTAAAAAAATTACAAAAATAGAGAATTCACTTTATATGTTGTAGATATATCTTGCATACTCAATTTATTTTGTTTCATTAGGCTTATATTGATCTTGTATGACAATCATGGGACCTAAGGAGCCCAGGGAATACATTTTGAGCCAATCATGCCTTAACAAAATATCTTGTGCAATAAATGACATAGACCAAAATCTTAGAATTCGGTCTTCGAACAACAACGAGACCTGCAAGAAATCAACTTACGCTTAAGGGATTAAACATAGAAGACGACAAAGCACACATGTTCTAGTCAAATCAAACAAACTATAGATTGCCTTGATAGATATCCATATGACTGTAGAAGGACCTGAAAGAGGGAAAACATTCGGTTGTGATCCACTAGTCCCACAACCAGATGAAGGAGACCTCCTTGTTGATATAGAAACTAGCTTACGTATCCAAGTTTCCAGAACACCTGTTAGGTACTCCGACAAAATCGTGCAACTTCTAGTTCTAAACGTAGAGGCCAAAAAGGCATATGACTACTAGATACTCGGAATTAGGAATTGATTCTTCACATGACCATAGGAGGTCCACAACAACCATGAACTTACGGTTGTGATCCAAAGGTCACACAACCCGAAAGGCCTACAAATCAGTCCAACGTTGATTTGGTTTGTGAACATTAGTGTTTAGATCCTCTCCACTCCCACCAGACATTATCGCACGACTATCATTATTAAACGTAATAAACTAATCAAGATAAATATTTTGGACTAGACCCGGAGAATCGTCCATAAAACACCAAAAGGTTCACTACATATTTAGCCATTCCATTTTAATGACCTTGTCGGAGGTATATACAAGCACCCACAAAGGTTATCTTCCACATATTTCACAACCTATAGATCGGATAAAGGTAGAGCTCGATATTGATTGGAGCCCTCGAGAAGCTATCCTTGTGGAATGATCTATCACATTGGTTCGAGTTAAGAGGGTCTTCTTTGTTTTAAATTCACGAGATCCCGCCATTGTGTGTTGAAAACATAAGATTACCTAACTAGCTTATCTGCATCCCATGTGTATTTTAGACCACCAACTGTCTCAAACGACCTCGAGAGGTTAGGTACGGGAAAGTCACTTGTCGATTATCATCCTTGCATGTCACTTTTCTGTCGACAAAATTGGTGAACCCAACGTGAACTTCCTACTTTCTGGTTCGGAGTCATATTTCTACTTGTTCTTCCAATTATTATACTTTTCATTTTTTCCACCTCGTTAGCCTTCACATTAGCTTCACCAACAAAATTGGTGAACCCACCGTGAACACATAATTGTTTCATCTTACCTACCTCATTAGCCTTCACATCACTTCACCCCAAAGATTGGTGAACTGATATCGTGAAACAATTTCTTCACTTTCACACTCTTCTTTCAATTTTATCCATCTTCACTTCTTCCCATTATTCTACGGCTATTCATATACCCCCTGAATATTTCAGGATTCTATGCGTATGGTAGACCTCTCCTAGGTCTTGAAGCATACTATGATCAATTGAATAGACAACAATCACCCTCACTCTCAGCATGGGGTGACAACTATTCAACTAACCGATTTTCAACACAAACTCCGCCTCAAAGGACTAGATATAGTTCTTCTTTCCAAATAGAGGAGTTGGATCAGCTCACTCAAATGCAACAAAACTAGAGCCTTATGGCTCAAACAACATGATGCTCATTGGAGAATCTAGTTCATCTCATCGTGTTGCTCAAACTGCAAATCGGTAGAAAATCATATCCATATCTCTGTTTAGATGATGAATACTTAGCACGTTATGCTAGGAGTGAACAACACTCTCAAAGTATGTACCCACCTATAGGAGGTTTGTAAATACAACCCAAGGTATCATTCCAAGAAAGCACCCCCATTCCTCCACCTATAGGAAATGCCCTCAATGAAACTTGGCGGGGCAACGATTAGTTCATAAAGCGAAGGTACCATATGCCTATACAACCTCAAGGTATACAAAAAACACCACTAAGGAAAAATATTGTATCTTCACCAAACAAGGTCATCTCAGCCTTAGTCGAGAAGGTTAGAGGGTTGGAACTTGCTCAAGCAACTTAAAATTTGTAATTCATGCAAGCAGGAAGTTCCAATCCTCCACATCATCCTAGCCAAGTAGACATCCTCACAAGAATAGGAACGTTGGGCATGCCTCCTCAGTATTCACAATAAAACCAACTAGAACTATGTTTTCGAACACTTTGCTCTAGTGGAAAATATGATACCTCCCGGTTTAGTACAAAACAATCCATTCCTAAGCAATGCTCCTCCATACTTAAACATGTATTCCAAATCACCACAAGGAGATATGTTCTCTTCTCCCGACATGTTCGCTCAACCACAAGGATTTCCTTATACAAACACATATGCTACACCATATCAATAACCCATTCCACCTCCACCCCCTCAAAGAAGCACCATCAATGGTCGAAACCTATACGATAGGGACATATTCGAATATTTGAAAGAACCTTTAGACTTCACTATCGAAGCATCATAGCTTCAAAGACCTCTCCCAGATCTACCCAAGTACAAAGGAGAGGGAGACCCAAATGCACATATTAAGGCCTATGCCACGGCCATTCAAGAACTGCTCCTTGGGATGGAGTTGTCGTTAAATTATTCCCAAAACGTTAGAGGGTATCGCCCTCGATTGGTATTACTAATACCTGAAGCCTTAATACAAACATTTAAACAACTCATTTCGAGTTCATTAAGATGTTCGACATGAATTTTTTTGAGAATATGAATCGGGAATTCTTCCATATTAAGCAAGAACACAATGAATCTTTCGCTCATTTCATCCAAAGATGGCGTATAGTCCTATATTCATCAAAAGCACTCCAAATATGCATCGAGATGGAACTATGCGATTTATTTCTTCATTCTCTCAAGCAGAGAGAGATAAAGGAAGAAGTCCAAGTTCCCACTAAGAACTTATGATGAGGTGCTTTGAGAGTTTTGTCTCGAATAGATCAAGCTATAATAAATAGCGGTATCGCAAGACATATGGAACAAATGGGAGATTAATCGTCCCAACCAAAACACTATGACTTATCCTACTACCACGAGATGCCAATCAAGGACCTAAAATCCTTAACAAAAGCTGCGGAGTGACAATGACGAGATGGAGTGATTGACCAAACTAAAAAAGCAAATGTTGTAAATGTTCCACCACCGGTTAACAATCAAAAACAACAAATTTACCCCAATCAATGCGGTGGATTTTAATCATCCACAACAACAACAACGGCTGATCCGGACCACGGGATCCAAGTAAAAACTCAATCTGGATATCAAAACCAAAACCAAAGACAACAAATGCAAAACTTTAATCCTAATAGTCAATAGTTCAATCAGAATTTTGGACAATAACACGTACCAAAACCAACAACCTAGTAGTTATAATTCCAACACGTATTGTGGTTTCCATAAAATTTGAGGCCATGACACTAGGACTTGCTGTGATTACAATAAATTCATGCAACGTCTGCGGAAGAACAAGGACAACTCTTCATAGATATGTTCTTAATGCATTACTGTGACACTGTGCCAAATTCTTTCATAGGGGCGATCTCCCCTCAAAACACACCTCTTAAGATCTTCAATGATCCACTTCCAAATCACAATAACAATAATAAATTAAATCCAAATTGGATGAAAAAGGTGTATTGGCGGAAATAACGATCACGAAGCCTCAACTTTTCCAAATCCACCTCTCGCACCACAATTAGGAAATCACCGCGGACCAAGATAGTTGGTCTAGTGGAGTTAGATATTGAGCTGCACGTAGAATCCATAACAAGAACACGAGAATATTCTTCTCAACCAAATCCAATCTATCCACTAGAATCAGATAACATTCAACAAACGTTGGTAAAACCCGTAGGTGCTTATGATTTAATTAGTGACTTAACAAAGACCTTCTCTCACATCTCCTTTTTGGACTTTTGAAAACTCTCCTACCCATAGGGCTGCTCTGTTAGAAGCAATAGGTCTAGGTCATTTAATTAATATCACTCCACCTCCCCGAAACACAAGTAAATCATATAGACTTGATATCCACCCTCCAGGGCAGCCGGATAGGATACTGAGTTTATATTTGACATAAATAAAATGCCAAAAGATGTTGAAATTACACTTAGAGGTGATCTAGCCTTGCATTTACAGTGAATATTTACAATAATTATGTTAAACACGCAATGGTGGATGATAGGGCAGCGATTAATATTGTCCCCTTCTCTTTCCTTCAAAAGCTAGGATATTGAGAAACAAACTGTTCCAAAACAAGAAATATGCTAAGAGGTTATGATAGCCTTAAAGCTACTTCAATTGGGACTATAATATTACCAGTCACCTTAGGACCCAAGACAATCCTCACTGAATTTTATATCATAGATCGGAAACCAACTAGAATATGATCCTCAGAGATTGTGGATACATTGCATAAAAGCAATCCCTTCTACGTTATTCCAAGAAATAAGATTCTTACACCTAGGAAAGATATTCGTAGCAAAAGGTGACCCAAAACCATTTGACATACACCTAGTATACCTAAAGAAAAGACCAGGTGTTCACTTTGAGTTTGAACTCCCAATAAACCAACTTAACAAACCAATTGACTCAAAACCGGAAAGAAAAATTAATACCTACTGATAGAACTAGAAATTACGAACCTAGTCAAGAGCATCCTGCCCTCAAGGATGAAGCTAACGTTATAGAAATAGTGTCTTTAGGAACTACTGCAAAAATTATTGAATTACTAGAACAAGATCTACCAATTTTCCTACCATTTGACTCCTCGGGTATGGGATGCACCTAGGAGTTGGTTCTCTTGAAGCGAGGAACTTTGTATGGTATAAGTAATCAAACAAGAAAAGCAGACGCAAATAATTTCTCATCCATTTTTCCTAGTAAATATTGGACTCTCCATTTTAATGGAGCTAGGTGTCGCTTATGGAACCGAGGCGGGCGTTATATTTTTACTTCTCCTAAGGGAAAGATCCTACCTTTTACTTTTAAGTTGAACTTTGAATATACAAACAATAAGCATTGAGTACGAAGCCCTCCTCCTTGGCCTCATCATAGCCAAAAGGAAGGATTAGTTTTAATAACATCGAGTGTTAGGAGAATCACGGTTAGTTACGAAACCAGTCTCTAAAGTATATGAAACTAGAGCTAAGCACTTACAGCTCTATAAAACATTAGTATTAGATCTAAGAAAAACATTCAACTTCATATCCATTAAGGCAATCCCACGAGAACAAAACCTTCTCACATATTCAATAGCAACCTCGGCTTCGTGTTTTACCCCAAGTAATGAGTGCGGGATCATGTCATTTCTTGGAAACTCGATCTGCAATCCGAAGGTTTATCCCGATTTAAGCTTTGTCATTCATCCAATCAATAATCTACTCAAGAAGGTTTATAGCGTCGATTGGACCAAAGATTGCAACGAGGCCTTGAAAGCGATTAAGCACTTCTTATTGTCACCACCCACGCTAATGTCTCCCAAACCAGACCAGCTCTTTGATCCTATACTCGTGAGCCACTCATGTCTCACTAGCTTACATGCTAGCTCAAGAAGACAATGACAAAGCGAGAACGTGCGATCTATTTCATTCGCAAACGTTGCTCGATTATGAAACGTGTTACACACTGGCAAAGAGAGAATGCCTTGCCATAATTTTTGCAACAAAATGTTTGAGACATTACATGTTAAACCAGGAAACAAGGGTCATTGTGAAGATAGAAAATTTACGGACATTTATCACGCTGAAGGGTCCTTGTCTAAAAAAAGTTGGCCATTTCATAACCCTAATGGGAGAATTTGAGTTAACATTTGTAAACCAAAAATCTGTTAATGGACAAATCATTACATCGATTAGCTGAAAATCCACTAGATGGAGACGAACTAGTAGATATAGACTTTCTGAAGCTTGTGTATTATTTTTCAAACAGAACCCCCATCTCTACATGTCCCCGATATACCGATATCATCAATTTTATCATGGACCATACATACCCAGAAAAGTTCCACACCACAAAAAAAAGGCGGTTACACATTATTGCCGCTAAATATGTTGTTTTAGATCTAGTGCTCTATCGTAGAGCTTTCGACGGAAAGCTTCTAAGATTCATTGACATAGAAGAATCCAGGAGGATTCTTCATGAATCCCATGATAGGATATGTGGGGACCACTTCGGTGGTCATGCCACCACTCACAAAATACATCGAATAGGCTATTTTTGGCCCACTCTCGAGCATGACGCAGTGGAATTCATACGTAAGTTCCACAAATGTCAAGAATTCTCTCACGAGAGATTCACATGCCAAAGACAATCCCTACAACTAATAGAAACTCCGTGGCCTTTCTCCACTTGGGGTCCTGGACTTGATAAGGAAATTCTCTCCCTCATCAATCGATGACCATAATTTTATAATCACACCATGGAATATTTCACCAAATGGGTAGAGGCCATGCCTCTCACCATCATACGGAGTTCGGTGCTTGAACCAAATTATCTGTAGGTATGGTGTCCCACAAGTCATTATCTCGAGATAATGGCATGTATTTTAAGAACAACAAGGTTTGTGAGCTATGTAGCAAGTTCAAAATAAACCATCACATGACCTCTCTTTACTATCCTCAAGCCAGCAGGCGGGGTAAGGCAACAAACAAGATGTTGAAATCTATTCTCCTCAAAATGTTAAAAGAAAACAACCAAGATTAGCATTTAAAACTATATCCGGCCTTGTGGGCCCACCAAACCTCAATAAGAACACCAACAGAGCAACTCCTTTCTCATTGGTATTTAGATTAGAAGTAGTTCTCCCACTTGAGATTGAAATACCCAGTCTCCGCATCTCAAGTACAAGGGATTTTTGATGAGGAAGCTTATAGAGAGGCACGCCTCTCCCAACTAGAAAGCCTAGACGAGGCCAGGTTAAACGTTGAACAACGGCATACGATCTATCTTGCTGACCGAATGTGCCAGTGAGTATAACATAAAAAAGGTCTATGAGCGAGAAATATATGAAGGAGATCTAGTTCTAAGACTAGATAGCCAGATCGATAAGAAAATCGGTGAAGGAAGAAAGTTTTGGCCCAATTGGTCAAGTCATGAAGGACTACGGAAATGGTGCGTATCTATTGTGCACCCTAGAAGGTGAGGAATTTGGTGAAATCACAATTCCTTGCACCTTAAACGGTTTTACGCATGAAGCATCAACACTATTTTTATAATTATATCTACATTACATATTCATTAGTTAGGTTCATTTTGTTCGCTCACTTCGTAAAACTTGGTGATCAAGGGACTTATTATTAAGCAATTCATTACAAACTTCGATGGTATTGATGGGAGCATTCAAATCATATTTCTTCATTTTTCATAACATCATCAAGCTGTTTAAATCATTTCATCAATTAAAGCTAGATATGACAAAGTCTTAACGGTAGCCATACCAAGGCCTGCATGCTTGTTCTCACTTTTGGTTTCTTCCTAGGATAGGTGTCTTGCCTATGGTCTATTCTAGAAGCTTCATGGTGTCACATCTATCCCGTATATATATATATATATATATATATATATATATATATATATATATTCTTTGGAAATAAGAACATACTGACATTTTGCTCAGTAGGTAAGTCAAATATAGATCAAACAGAAAATTTTACTTTTACACATTTCCTTGCCCTACCAACCTTCGGTGTTGAGCTTGCGTCTCTTACTAGTGATGTAGGGTTGGGAAAGGATGGGAATGTCCTTACTCACTGTGTTGTGTCCATGGTGATAAGCCCATGCTTCCTACTAGTAGCATGGGGCAAGGTGTAGGGGGTCCTCTTGAAAGTAAACATTGAAAGTCATAAGAAAATAGTTCAAACAAACCTTTGAAATATTGAGTCAAAAACAAATGAATCAGATGTCCAAAATTCCAAGAGAGTTCAAAACCCTAAAAACCAGATTTTGTCAACCAAGTGGCCATCTACGGATCTAAGTCTAGATAAACTACAAAGCAAGTTGCATTCTAAACTATGGAGTCACTTGAGTAAGATAGGTTTGTAGCATCCCAATTTGGTTCCACCAACTCTTTGTCTATCTCCCATCATTACCATTTCAACACACCTCATAGCTTGTGCCCTTTCTAGCTCTCAATGGTGAGCCCTCGCATCTTACTAGTTGCGTGGAGTTAGAAGTGGGGCAAGTACATCTGCTCATCATACCAGTTCATCATCACATTTTGTCAAAACAATATGAAGTACCAGAAAATTGCTTATGAAAACTAAAGTTCAAGATCACAAAGCTCATCTGTGTCATCATACATCAACATCATGAAATACAAAAAGAAAGCATTTGTGATATTTGTTCTCCATTGCATACATTCTGAAAAGCATATAAAAACAAAATTTTATAAACATCTAGTATACATGTGAAAATGAATCACAAAACTCTAGGTACAAAGAGATCTAGATCCAAAAAGAGATGAATATATATATATATATATATATATAATTAGGTTTCATGTACAATGCCATCATGCACTAGGCATGGTCAAAACGCTCAATGAGCCCGGAAAATACAAAATGATCGTATAAACAATCTAGCAAGAGTCACTACAAAAAGAGCCAAGTGGCCTCTCAACCCCTATGAGATCCCTCAGAAGGCACATGACCACATCTAGGACTCCTGGCTACGCCGGCACTCTGAGTGCACTAAGGGCTCATGGTCCCAAACAGTAGCTGTAGCCTCACTATGAGAGTGGCTCCTCATCAGGCGCTCTGCAGTCCTATACCCGGCTAACTCGGTACGGAGGGAAGTCACCATCTTGGCCACATGCCAGATAGGGGAAAAGACATCGCTATGCCTACTAGCTACTGAAGGCTCCCCTGCATCCACGGATAGCTCGGCGCAAGGATTCTCCATGGGAGCATCGGGGTAATAGTACATACAGGAAAATCAAGTCTCGCCACTCATCGCCAGGTCTCTACAAGAAAAGGAGAAAAACAAGTTAGAAAATAATCAAAAGATAAAAACAAAGATGAACAAAAGGAGAGATATTAACTAAGGTAATCCTAGCTAAAAACAAATATTAAAAGAAGAGTTACAACTCACTCGGATCTCCAGGCCTCCAAGAGGGATCACTAGGATCAACACCTACCACGGATGCTTTGCCACGACTAATGTCCTCCTATGTCAGTGCAACATAGCATCCTACCACGGACTCGTCCTCTCCGCCTAGGTCCTGAGAAGGCAACTCCTCTGATACTAGAGTCACCCTCTCCGCACTATGCTTTGCCCTCTCGGCTTGTAAGATCTCCTGAGTGTCATGCCACTTGGGGTTGTTATCCTCTCCCCACCTTACTCGCCGACCTCAATGTCCTCGGTCTCCTCCTCTATCTCTCCCCCATATGAACTATTCAAACTCGAGTCTATATCAATAGGGTCATTGCTGCTATGCATGGGGCTGGCGGCAATCCAAAGTAAAGGTTCTGAGGAGCACCGACACTTGCTTGAGAGCGTACCACCCTCCCAGGCTGCAATAGGGACACCAAGTAACAACAATCCAACCCCGGCCCCTAGGACCTCCCGAAATGATCGAACACTAGCACCACTAGGGGAAGCATAGCAACGTAAGCAAGGAAGAACTCCTGAGGCACTCGATCAAAGGGGTGTGTCTCTACCTTCCCCATCCTGTCCACAAGCTGCCCTGTAGTAGAGTAGGAAATCAAAGTGAAGGTCTCCTCGCCCCACAACCTTGCCATGGCCTGATAAGGTGTGGCCTCCATATCCTTAGTAGTCAGGGAAGTAACTGGCTGGTGGGGTGCTCTAAGCACCAACATCTCTATCGATCTAGCTACCCTCACGGCCTCGAGATCCGCCACCTCTATGCCTCTCCCATAAGGGATGATACACTCATAGACCCAGCTCATAACCAAGGTCGGATGGCTCAAAGACTGTCCCTATAAGTGAACCACCCTGTACAAGTCGTGATAGGTGGTCCCAAGTATATCATCTCCCCAGGCATAAATCTGACCATGTGCCTCAATCTGTGCGATGATGGGGGCCCAACAGTAAAGCAATGTATCCCCTCCCTTGTCTCTGATCAATCTCAAAGCAAGGATTCCCATAATAACTTTGACGAGATCAAAGGCTTGGGAAATATAGGAATAGAACGGACCTTCACCCCCTTCTTCGAACTAGTGGAGACAACTGCGTCTCCCATATAAGTGGCCCATTAAGTCACCTGAGCTCTGGATACTACTATATCAAATGAAAGTCTCCTCCCAATAATTGGGACTCCCAAAATGTGGTAGACATCCTCTAAGGTGATATTCCACTCACCCCTGACACCTAGAAATTGAAAAGTGTTCCGATCTGCATCCCAATAAGAAAATAAGTCACATAGTATGTATTGGCGGGGTAACGTGGGGACCCGTGCGATCCTCAATATGCCTGCCCTCTCGAAGAGTATCCTACTCATCCTGAGAGAGTGCATCAGCAGCTGGGAAGCTAATCACTCTCTCTGTCTCGGCTCCATCGATGTACTCTTCCTTCTTCTATAAAACACAAAAAAACACGTAAAAAGGAGCAAGTTAGTATCAAAATTGCATTAAAAAAATCATTAAAGCGGTAAGAATGTTAGAAATGCAAAAATAAGCTCAAATATATATAGTGTTACGACGCATTTTCAAGTGCCCCTTTCGAAGTTTAGAGTGCCAAAGGAGGTAAATTGTCATCCCCACACAAATGGTAAGTCCTCATTTCATACTAATTTAGTTTTTATTTTTGATTTGTTTTGTCTATCTCCACTTGAGTCTTCTTTCCATTTTGTAGGTAGCGGGAACTTGGATGGCGACATTTCGACACACAGCGTGTCAGGTATAATTTCTAGCTTTCCGTTTTGCGACCGCCATACTCGGACCCACCGTTTTACGCCTCTTCATGGCTAAAATGCTTCTCCAAGAGGGCAATATGTACGTACCCAAAATTGAAGTGCTGTACTGCTAAAATAATTTTACACATGCCCCAGATGATGATACGAGTCACCTCATGCAGGTGTTCGGGATCCGAGAAGCTCGTGAAGTATATGTTAGCATCCCAAACACTTTGTCCATGTTCCTCATGCTTTGTTGTATTCCTCTACCCTTCGTTTCTTAGTGTTTTGACCTTTAGTGATGAAAGCGCCACCACCGATCGGGGTGACGGTCTGTGTCGCTGCTGCCTTTCTCGAGGCGACGGTCCTTCACGTGTTTTCTAGCATGTTCTTTCGATCACAATTGGTGTAATTTTCAACTTTCACTAGCTTTTCTCCACCGCCTTGGCTTGTATTAATGTTTTATGTCCCCTGGAATAGTGTTTCTCCATTGTTTAATGGTAAAAATTTCGATTAGAGTTACCTTTGGGTGAATGTGAAATCTATAAATAGCCGGCTTATTTTCAAGCAAATGGCCCCTCAAACTACCCCTCAACTTCTCATTTTCCATTGTTTAGTCTCTCAATTTCTTGTTTAGATCTCATTTTGTTTCATGTTTGCATCCATGCTAGTTTTCCTTTACTTTTAAGAATACATTGGATCCTTTTGCTTGATATTTTCATAGTTGTTCATACAAATTAGTTTAGAGCATAATAGTGTCGAGTTATAGATTGCATCCATTAGAGTTATAGGTTGTGTTCTTCACGGAATGTAGATTCTAAAATATCTTAGTACACTTACGTTATATTCCCGTAATAAATCCTGCTAGGAATTGCATATGCCAAGCTCTATCTCTTGCACTGTCCCTCTCTACTCGCATTATATCCAAAGCTGCCATTGTTCAAATACCTTCTTACATTGACGCTGTTTAGCATATACACGCTCTTCTAGATTCACATGAACACGAAGAATGAGGAGATCATTACGAGGGGACAAAGTCATACACTCTTTGGATTCGCCACTATTTTGCAAATTCCGGGTTTAATCATCAAAGTTCTAGTTAAAATATATCAAATATAGTAGTGAAACATTTCATTTTAGCTAAGGTTTCATTCTCGATATTACCAAAGAAGTCATGGGGATTGATAGTTTCTAATTAAATATGATTCATTCCTCACTTCGAGTCCTCACTTACGAGGTAGGATCAAGAATATTTCAATTAAGTTAATCAACTATCTAGTTATTTAGGATAAAATCACAACTACACGAGCAAAAGTAGCTACATAGGGCTACCTTGTTTGTTTTAATTTTTATTAGATTAGTTGTCATTTTACGAATATATTAGATTAGTTGTTCTTTCAATTCCTTTTAAAAATTCTATTAAAAAATACAAAAATAGAGAAATCACTTTATATGTTGTAGATATATCTTGCATAGTCAATTTATTTCATTTCAGTTAGGCTTATATTGATCTTGTATGACAATCACGGCACCTAGGGAGCCTAGGAATATGTTTTTGAGCCAATCGTGCCTCAACCAAATATTGTTGCAGCGATGGCGACATAGACCAAAATCTTAGAATTTAGGTCTTCCGAACAACAACAGACCTACAAGAAATCAGCTTATAGTTAAGGGGATTAAACATAGAAGATGACAAAGCACACACATTACGTCAAATCAAACAAACTATAGATTGCCTTGATAGATATCCATATGACTCGTAGAAGGACTGAAAAGAGGGAAAAAATTCAGTTGTCATCCACTAGTCCCATATCCGACAAAGGAGACCTCTTTGTTGATATAGACACTAGCTTACATATCCAAGTTTCCAAAACACACATTAGGTACTCGACAAAATCGTGAAACTTCTAGTTCTATACGTAGAGGCCGCAAAGGCATATGAATACTTGGATACTAAGAATTAGGAATTGATTCTTCACATGACCATAGGAGGTCCACAACAACCATGAACTTGTGGTTATGATCCAAAGGTCCCACAACCCAATGGGCCTAATAATCATTCCAATGTTGACGCTAGTTTTTGCAAACATTAGTGTTTAGATCCTCTCCCATCCCACCATAAATTATCACACAACTATCATTATTAAATTCAATAGCTAATCAAGCTAAAGATTTTTAGACTAGACCGAGAATCATCCATAAAACACCAAAAGGTCCACTACATATTTAGCCATTTCATTTTCATGACCTTTTTGGGTGGTATATCTGAAAGCACCCACAGTTATCTTCCACATATTCCATAACCTATAGATCGAATAATGATAGAGCTCAATATTTATTGGAGCCTTTGAGAAGTTATCCTTGTTGAATGATCTATCACACCGGTTCAGGTTAGGAGGGCCTTCTTTGCTTTAGATTCGCAGATCGTGCCATTGTGTGTTGAAAACATAAGATTACCTAACTAGCTTATCTGCATCCTGCATGTATTCTAGACCACCGGCTGTCTCGGCATGACCTCGAGAGGTCGGGTATGGGGAAATTCACGTGCCGATTATCATCCTCGCATGTCACTTTTCTGTCGTACATCAAAATGCGGTCCCATTCTCCAAAGGACGTATAGGTGGTTAGCTAATTTTGGAATCAAACCCAAGGGAGTTGAGCAAGTTATAAGTCACAAAGCAGCCCCACCCGAGTCTTAAGCCCAATGGTACCCACAAAGGGAAAGCGGTTGATTCGAAGACCCCATAGTACCAAGAAAAAACTCATTTGATGTTGGAAGTTCATCTCTTCCTCAAACTTACATTTCCCAGGGAAATACCTACGGCCAAGACTAAGGCGGATGTAATTGTGGTAGCGATTCTCCTAATTGTCTACAAGGTTCATCACTTCCTTCTTCTCTTCCATCATCCCTTCCTCCACCAATTTCTCTCACTTCTACCAAAGCATTTCATCTTTTCCATCTCCTTCTATGGCGAGTATTCTCATCCCTTCCAGCGCTCTCGGTTGGAGAGAATATTGGATCACCTTTCCCTCCTCCACTTCCTATGTCACTTCCCTTTTACATGGTTCCTTTTTCCAATACTACTGTATCAATTCCCACTGCTGTATTATCAATCACCCCATCCATCATTGCCTGACCTCTATCCAGGGCGCCCAATGATGTTCCCAATACCACTTTGCTTGAACTCGGACTTTAAGTGTCACACCTACCACTCTATCTTCTTCATTATTAACTATTCCAGAGTGGTTATTTAGGAAAAACCTCAAAGTAGAAGAAGAAGGTGCCTCTAGGAGATGTCATAGATCTCAACATATTGGAGCA
Organism: Taxus wallichiana var. yunnanensis; assembly: GCA_018340775.1. Lineage (NCBI taxonomy): Eukaryota > Viridiplantae > Streptophyta > Pinopsida > Cupressales > Taxaceae > Taxus > Taxus wallichiana. The sequence goes on from CM031243.1 coordinate 607,043,449, forward strand.
AACACCTAAAAGGCGAGGCAAAATGACCAAGGACCATCTCAAACCCGATAGTAAATTAAATGCCTGGAGAACGGGTGATAGAGGTCACCTCCCTGCCGAGGAAAAACCGGAAACAATCACGATTGCTGATTATCGATTTCCGATTCTCATTAGGAAAGGCCACTCATGAGGGAGCCAAACAAGATGTTCACACTGCTGCTCTGGGGCCCCATGGTGAAATATGACAAGGATAAATCTACAAAAGACGGCTAAAGGCTAAGGTCAAATAACTCACCTCTTTGCTAAGGAGAGTTACACGGCCCATTTCATCTCTGAGTCCTCATCTACTACACCTTAAGGGTTTCAGCTACTTTTGATGACTTCTCTTATCACGAACTTGAGAAACTTGGCAGAAAGTGAGATCAGTAAATGGGTGGATTAATCGAATACTTTAAGAGGCAAATCCTTTTATCAAGGAAGCTCTGGACATCTATAATGATTTACGGGAGGCAAATATAACTATTCGAGAAGATGGATGAGGCTTTCTCGAGGAAAGTAACAATGTGAATTTGAATCTCGCCACATGGGAAGAGATTAGGGTAGAGGACTTTGACTTGCTCCTTCGGGAAGGGGTGATTGATGATACTTCAAAGTTATTTGAATATCGAAGGATATGGAGTTCAGGTGTTAAGTGTTACAAGATTTGATTAAAAAATTGGATGACAAGCGATTAGAGATCACAGACACCTTGAACGACATATCAGAAGAATTTGATATTGCTCATTGTAAATTCTTCAATGAGAATATCGATGCCCTACGAAGAACAAATTCAGGAAAATTTTAAAGACTTGGTAAAGCGGGATGACGATGTCACAAGGATTTTTAATTTTGATTCCATTGATGAAATGGTCTTATCTTTAGAATTTCAAAGGAAGGATGACCAAGGTTGTGTTCAAATTGAAGAGAATACCATCCCGCATTACGAGAGAGATCGAAATAGCTGACATAGTAAATCACTACGCATGTGGGCCCAAAGATGAAGAAATCCAGGGAACAATCAAATGCTTTTTCGAATACAATCAAAGACTGGTTATATGGAAGGAAATCCAGGAGGAGCTCGGAAAAGGTGAACAAGTTACAAATCCAAATCAGGGTTGAACAGCCATGGAAGGACAAATTCAAGCTCCAGAGCGGTCAGAGTTGCAAGGTTGACTTGGTCAAACCCTTGCAACAGTTTTTCTATTTTCATGGAAGCTTGTTTCCTTAATTTAATGATATTTCTATTTTTAGTTAAATGTTAGTTAAGGGCCCACTTAAATGACTCATTTATAGAACTTATAAATAGATGATGCTTAGAGTTCATATATACAATTCTTTCAAGATTTTGGTGGTTTAACTCTTCAAGCTTGAAAGAGTATTTTAATACATTTGTGATGACCCTTTTGATTTTATTAATAATGGCACTCTTCTATTTGAAAATCTGAATCACTTTGTGTGAAATAGTTATTTATTACATGCTTTGTGAATGCAATTCCTTTGTATGTTTGAGTAATTTGCCTTTGCTCCAGTTATTTCTTGTATTTCAAGATCAAGTAATGTGGTTATTTTCTCCCAATTTGTGATTGTATTGCTCTTGCTGTTAATTAAGGGTTACATTATCTTTATTTTTGCATAAAGTGGATGCTTAAAACATGTTGGTGTTAGTTTTCTAAATAAATTTATACTGTGTATATGAACCAAATCAAGTTCTTTATCTTTTATATAAGTTCGATAGAGGAACGTGTGTTTCTAGTTTGTGGTATTCGCACCCTTTTTAATTATAATAGGTGAAAGTTATTTAGGATGCTAGCATCTCATTCGCATAACCCTTCCAAAAGTTGAACATCCATGTTCTTTGGTGCATCACCACTTCTAGTTTAATATTTATTTCTCTGCAATTTCTCCTTAATCTCAGGAAGAGTCATAGCACTTAGTTCAAATAAAGGAAGCCAGCCTTCTCCGGAGGTTCACCTCGAACCCAACTCCCACAGCTTGAGAGGTGATACCATGTTTCACTATCACACCAAATGTTGTAACTAATTTTAGGCCATTCGGAGGGTGCGGTGATTTTTGACAACTGATTTTTGGCATGCCGGTGGGACGAGTTGGTACTTCTCTTCTCATTTTTTATCAATCTAAGTACCTAGTGACTCCATATCTCTGGATTTCAAAGTTCATTATATCAACTTATGTGAAGGATTCATACAAGAGCTTATCTGAGGTAGGAAAATTATCGAGACACGAGCTTTCATTATCCCCTCCAAGAATAAGAGGTAAAAGTCCTTTAGTTGCCCCACCTATGGATTTTCCTCGTATGTGAAATCAACTCTGTCTAACGGACGTTTTCCTCTTCCAAGGCATAATCCACGTAGATTCACAATGGTAGCAAATACTTGTCCTCCTTTTAATGCTAGCACCACTTGCAGATTAGCACGAGAGACGCTATACCAAAGAACTTCCCTTAAAAGTTTTCCATTTTTAATGGTGAAACTAATATTTCCCCACAGGGAGCACATACTAGGCGTAGCAAGAATTTGCACGATTCGAGTATCACGAAGATAACAAAGCGGTTTGACTTCTTGCCACTTCTTTTAAAGGAAGGGCACTTGATAGTTCGAAGCTTAAATGCTGGTTCGATTACCACATGGAATGAGTTAGGAACCAAGATTTGCAAGCAATTCGAAAACAAAAGTGATCATGTATCCCTCGTAGAACAATTCCATACCATTAAAAGATCTCATCAAGAATATATGAGTGATTTCAATCTTTGCTTCGACAAAACTTGGAAATGGATCCCGGATCTTGTACGCCCATCTCCACAAAGCACTTTCCTATATTATTTGCGAGCATTGAATAGTGATATTGCCATCCTGATTCAATCAATGGGAGGCAATATTATTCCTGACGTCTATGAAATTGTTGTCACAACTGAGAATTGCCTAATTCAAGCAGGTAAAATTGCCCCTCGGCCTCCTATGCCTATGTTTGTAGAACTCGCAAGCCAACAACTAGCTCTTGCACCAATTCCGTTAGCTTCAAATTTAGCAACAACGCTTGCATCTAACCCCAGTAAATGACCTAGCTAAGGTGAAGTCACGATTATAAACCTTTGGGAACAAAATTTTGGCAATAAGGAGGCAACAGTCCCAATATACTCGCCCCTTCCAACCTCAATACCAAACAAATCGTTCTCCTTTTCAAGGAAATGGTTAGTTACAAAACCAAAACATAAGCCAAGCTACCAATATTGAACCATTGAATTCTCAAAATCCTTCTGCGCTACAGGTTCTTCTAGAGCCATAGTTTCCATTCAAAACAATCTCATCCAAGATTATGAATTGTGTTATCCTTGTTCCCAGCCCCAAAATCAGAATCTCTACCCAAATGGAGTTTTGAGTCAGGCTCTCATGGTCCAAAGCATATCCAACCCATCAAAATTAGCGATTGAGGCCACAACCCAAAATAATCGAGACTCCACTCACCGAAGAAACCACATTAGTAAATTGGAAATCTAATGATTTACGTGGCTAAAACCGACGCGTCCTTCGTGGCTTCAAATACGCATTCCAAGAAAAGAGTAATAGAACCACAAGGTTCTAAAGATGACCAAGCATCTACTTCACATCCTCAACCACAATCGCAGATAGAGAAAAACACAGGAGGAAATCACCGGAAGTATCCACAAGCCAATCTCTAAAGAATAACAGACTGCGATTATGATCTTGAATAGACATTTTCCAAGAGAAGATACTAACGCCCAGAAGAGCATCAGCAAAGTAGGGCAATATCATTCAATATCGTAGAATAGATGAAAAAGACTAATTTGAGCATTACCATGTGGGATGTGCTTTCGATACCATCTCAACGTAATTTGCTACGAGAAGCTTTAAATAGTTTTGGCACTACTGATAGACCATCGAGTCATGGGGCATCCATATCAACTAGTCTATGTCAACCAGAGACAAAAGGGATTCCTAGAGCAAATAAGCCGCTGCCATTTTACATCTCTCTAATCATCAGCAATCATTTGGTACACAATTGCATGATCGATTCTGGGGCCAATAGTTCTGTCATGCCTAAACAAATTACAGACGTATTGGGGATTTCATATACCCCAATTTCAAAAGGATTAGTTCAATTAGATGGAACGACATTCAAGACTGTTGGGATCATTAAAGGCCTACAACTCACCATCCACACATGTCCCAATTTTTCATTCACGTAGGACATATCGGTCATCGATCTCCCTCCTCTTTTCGTCATTTGCTTATCACAAAACTTGACCACCAAACCGGGTGGTTATTTATCAACAGATGTCACACATGATTTTAAGAACTCGATGTGACGAAGGTGACTATAAGAGCTGAACCCATCTTGCATAACCATATGGAACCATACACAACAAGCCCAGTAAATGGAAATTACGCCATTCGTGAACTTTGGAGAGGAAGATGCGTACCACGAGCCAAATACTTTCATAAATGAGGTTCCCGACACATTCACGATGAAGTGAGTACGGATCACCAATACGACCCATATGACGACTTGCTGGAAATTCAAGAAGTCGGTCTGCTATATTTTAGAAGAGACTTGATTGGGAAAATACTTTGTACACGAGGAAGGGACGATTATTCCACAATTTTTCAAAGCACCCATCGATTCCAAGTGACTATGGAAAATTTTCTTTGATGGCTCATGGTGTAAAAACAGATCCGATGCAGGAGTTATGTTGATCTCTCCAAAAGGAGATAAATATTTCTCATCCTTTCGATTGTAGTTTAGTTGCACCAACAATGTTATTGAGTACGAAGCCCTAGTGCAAGGGATCTAGCTAGCTCAAAAGAGGGGAATCAAGGCTCTGACTGTGTTTGGAGATAGTGAATTGGTTGTTCATCAAGTAACAGCGCGTAGCGCATCCAAGAACGATCTTCTAAGATCATACAAAAATCAAGTTTGGGATCTAATTGAAGATTTTGAGGCTTTTGGAATTCATGCAATTCCCAGAAGTCAGAATCAAGACATTGATAGGCTGGCCACGGTGGGCTCACAATATGACATACCTATTGATATCATGGAGGAAGGAAAAAAACCGTCAAAATGGTATTTCATCATGCGATTCCGACAACGTAAGTAGTTGGAAAGTATTCGACAATGACGAATAAATTGTCCTTTTCCTACAACAAGAAGCGAGTTCGCGGTCAAACATCCAGAATATATTTAAGGAATCCTATCGCAACAAATTCATCCAAAAAAGGAAATAAGTTACCAAAATGCTGGTCACTCTCGAATCCATTTTTGATACAGATGATCAAGTCAAGTGGCAAGGCACTAACATGACAATCAAAGAGGAAGATTTCGAGGAGATCGAGGTAGCTAGCGAGAAATTTTTGAAGATTAGAAAAGTATGCACTAACCAGGAAATAAATCTTTTACTAAGTTGTGTCAAGAATACCATGACATATTTGCTTAGAGTTATAAGGATCTCGTGTGGTTTTGATCCGGGCTTAAGCACAACATAGTATTAAACCGGATCCAAGTTGTAAGCCATTCATCAAAATTAGAGGCAAATCAACCTCGACTTGAGCCATTAATGTAAAAAGAACTAACAAAGCTCATTAAAGCCTCATATAATTTTTCCCATCAAACATTCATCATGGGTGGCCAATTTGGTACCTGTAAGAAAGAAGAATGGTGAAATTTGATTGTGTGTGGACTTTAGGGATTTGAATCATGCCTTGCTAAAATATCACTACCCTATACCGTTAATGGAAAAAATTCTTCGAGATAGTATTAGGGGCCCAAAGGTTTTCTTTACTTATGCTTACAACAAGTTGTCATTCGAGTGCTATCTAACGCAGCGGCTACTTTCCAAAGAGTTATGGATATGGCATTTAAAGGACTTATCAACAAAATTATCTTGGTTTACCTCGATGATATAACTCCTCATTCCAAGCGGTTGAGGACCATATTGCACATCTACGAAAGGTTTTCCGAAGATGCGAGACTTTGAGGTCTCATTGAATCCTAAAAAGTGTATTGTTGTAGTTCGGAGGGAAAATTTCTAGGACATATCATCTCTCGTGGAAGGACGTCCCATCAATCCAGCCTGTAATCAGTCAATTATGTCCCTATCTCTTCCGAGTCACAAGAAGGGTCTCCAGAGCTTCCTAGGAACCATTAATTTCGTACAAAGATTTATTCCCCAATTTGCAACAATGGCCAAGCCACTTATAACCATGTTAAAAATAATATTCCATTTTCATGGATGAAGGAAGGAAGAGAAAGTTTCGAGGCTATCAAAATAGCCATTTCACAGGCACCCACATTGGTGAATCCTAATTTCAATAAAGACTTCATTCTCTATGCCTTTGCGGGCAAGAATGTATTTCAGGATTCTAACTCAACAAAATGATGATCGATGGAGCAGCCAACCGCCTTCTTGATTAGTCTCTCAAGGAGTATGAGCTCAAATATTTTTTCATCTAGAAATAGGTCTTTGCAGTCATTCGAGCTATTAAAAAATTCAGACACATGTTGTCCAATAACAAGGTGCATTTGATGGTTTCTCACCCAGGCATTAAAGAATTTTTATTGACTAAAGAAATGAATGAGAAACGCTCTGGGTGGATCACGAAAGTAATGGAGTGTGATGTACACATCCAAGTCACTAAGCTTGTCAGAGGCAAGGGGTTATGCCAATAGTTGGTTGAAGACATAGAAACTAAAGAGGACAAAGAGGTTACGCTCCTCAATACTGATAGCGAAAATTACCAGGTTGATTGGTTGACTAAGATGCAAAATTTCCTCCTCTTTGGGGTATATCCTCCAAATATGGATAAGGTTCAATGATGCACCTTCCACCTTGAATATATTTCATACATTGTGGTGGATAACATCCTCTTTCGAGCGGATTTGAACAAAGTGTCCTCTTACGTTGCATCAAACCGTAATGGTAAGCAAGATATTGGAGGAATTTCACAACGACCTTTGGGAGGGCATTATTCAACACGAACAACAACTACTAAGATCATGCGGGCTGGTTATCATTTGGCCACACTTATTCAAAGATGCTCATTTTGGGTAAGGAAATGTAAATAATGTGCCCTCTTTGCGGGGAAACATAGGTTGGCGAGCACTACATTGCATCCCATATAAGCGAGATCAACCTTTCGTTAAGTGGGGATTGGAATTTATTGGTATGATTAATCCTCCATCCAGTGAAGGGCATAAATGGGTTCTTACCACTCTGATTATTTCACTCACTTTGCATAGAAGTAGTGGCTTTGAAGGAAAGCGAGAGAAAAGGCTATTCTCGAATTTTTAGAAAATATCATGACAAGATTTGGAATTCCATTTATCTTGTTATCTCCGACAATGCACATGCATTCCTCGGGATGAAGATAAGTGAATGGGCATCAAGAACAGAGGTCTACCTCAAGACTTCATCCAACTACTACCCTTGAGGAAATGGGTTGGCGAATCTAGCAATAAGAATTTGATAAGGATCATCAAGCGCACAATGGAGGAAAATAAAAGGACTGCATACTTAGCTCAAAGGCACCCTATGGGCTGACCAAATAATGCCTAAGAAAACCATGGGGGTCTCACTTTTCGTGATGGTATAAAGACGGAAGCTAAACTCCCACTTTCTTTGGAAATACCTTCCTTAGACTTGGCCTATCGGCTTGAGGTTATGGAAGATGACGCCTTAAAAGTGACATTCGCTGAACTCATGGAATTAGAAGAGACTCGGAATACTGGTATGCATATGTTCATACATCACCACTCCGTGTCAAGAAATATTTTGATAAGAAAGCTTGAGATAAATCATTCAGGGAAGGAGAGTTAGTCCTTAAGTGGGAGGAAGACCGAGCTTAACCAGGCAAGCATGCCAAGTTTGCGCCCTCCGGAGTGGGCCCTATATTGTCACAGGTTTTAAGGAGGTGAATTCCTTTCGTCTATCTATACTCAACGGAGAAGAATTACCCATTCATGTGAATGGGATACATCTCAACGCTTGCTTTGGAGACTGCTCCACCACTGTATAGTGCTTTATCTTTCCTCCAAGTGCTTTGCACATCGTTCGTCTGTTTTCTTTTGCTTCCTTTTCTTCTTCTTTTTTGTTGTTTTGGGACTCCTTTACCCAATGTTTTGCTTAAGGCTACTGGTCTAGAAAGCTTAGTAGGCAAGTTTTCCCTGGAGGTCACCAAAAATGTTAGCAATTTAACTTACCCCGAAAGATAAGTCAAATAGGTCGACAAACAATTTTTAGAGATCCTTGGACGTTGAATTTCCAATTCTTACAGTTTAATAGTGACATTTTTAGATTTTTGGAGTTTTCATTTTGGAATTTTTACAAAATCTAAAATTCCAAATTTTCGGAGTTTCGGGTTTGAACTTTTCGTCATCAATTCACATTTTTTTCCAAATTCTCCGAAGTCAATTCCCGAATTTCCAAATCTTGAACCTTTGGGTTTTTCAAGTTTCGAACTTCGTGGTTTTTTTGAGCATTTATTTCTTCACCAACCACGCACTGATTGGATCTTTGCCATAAATGCCAGTTTTTCTATTCAAGCTCACTTTTCCACGGTCATTTTCACCGACAAATGATCTCTAACATCCATTCTTCTTGTCATTTTTAGCATTCTTTTCAAGGTATGTTCATTTTGTTATTTCTTTTTGGTTTTAGATTTTTTTGTTGTTTTTGTTCTCGATCCCTGTTTTCTTTCTTTTTTGTTGTTTCTTCGATTTCTCAATAATGGACTTCTTACTCACCATGCTCTCGTTTTTAGCTATCTACGCTTTTTTTTCAGTTGTTCGAATCATCTCAAGGTAGATCTCGATTTTTCATAGAAGTGCTTTAGAGGAGAGTAATTTACTTCAAAAAAATTTGGAAATCATTTTCGGAGAAATCATTTCGAGAAAAGAGTTCGGAAAACACATTTCAAGTCATTTCGAAACTTAGCATTTTGGACTTTCGGAGAAAACATTTTCGAGACTTTCTTTAGAAAAATTCACTTCACAGCTTTGAGAAACTCACATTTGAAGGTTTTCGTTTGGGAATTTGAACATTCTCGGTTTGGGATTTCTTTTGGCATTTTTCTTTTTAGACTTTTGGAACTTAGCGTTTTGAACTTTCAAAGAAACATTTTCAGAGATTTCTATTCCACACACTTTCGTTTTTTCTTCTTATGCGTCTCGAAATCCAAAACTTCGTGTCTACTTACGTTGAAGGATAAAGAGAAGATGAAATATTCATTCCTTGGAGTTGCTCCTCAAACTTACCTATCGTCTGATCTAGGCAACATAGGGGACACTGACTTAGGTCAGATTGACTTCCCATATTTTTGGAACAGAGTAAAAGCTCCTAACAAGAAGCCATGGATGCAAGAAATTTATGACGGGGCTTGCCCTTGCGGCTGGTTTTCCTGCTTCAATGCATTGTCCCGAGTTTGTTCTAGTTGTAGCTGCCAACTTCGATGTAAATTCTATGTCGATTATGGAAGGAAATCTAGGAGGAGCTTGGAAAAGGTGAACAAGTTGCGAGATCCAAATCGGGGTTGAACAACCATGGAAGGACAAATTCAAGCTCGTGAGTGGTCGAGTTGCGGGGGTTGACTCGGTCAAACCTTGCAACAGCTTTCTATTTTCATGGGAGCTTGTTCCCTTAATTTAATGACATTTCTATTTTTAGTTAAATGTTAGTTAAGGGCCAAGCTGAAAGGACTCAACCTAAAAAACTTATAAATAGATGATGCTTAGAGTTCATATATACATTTTTTTGATATTTTGGTGATTTTACTCTTGAAGCTTGGAAGAGTATTTTCATGCATTTGTGAAGACCCTTTTAATTTTATTAAGAATTACACTCTGCTATTTGAAATTCTGAATCACTGTGTGAAATAGTTATTTATTACATGCTTTGTGAATGTAATTCCTTTGTATGTTTGAGTAATTTTCCTTTGCTTCAGATTATTTACTGTATGTCAAGATCAAGTAATGTGGTTATTTTCTCCTCAGCTGTGATTGTATTGCTCCTGCTGTTGATTAAGGGTTACATTATCTTTATTTTTGCATAAAGTGGATGCTTAAGATATGCTGGTGTTAGTTTTTTAAATAAAGTTATCTGTGTATTTGAACCAAATCAAGTTCTTTCTCTTTTGTATAAGTTTGACAAAGGAACGTGTGTTTCTAGTTTGTGGTACTCGTACCCTTTTTAGTTATAATAGGTGAAAGTGATTTAGCATGCTAGCATATCATTCGATAACCCTTCCACAAGTTCAACATCCTGTTCTTTGGTGCATCACCACTTCTAGTTTAATATTTATTTCTCTGCAATTTCTCCTTAATCTCGGGAAGATTCGTAGCACTTAGTTCAAATAAAGGAAGTTGGCTTTCTCCGAGGTTCACCTCGAACCCAAGTCCCATAGCTTGAGAGGTGATCCCATGTGTCACTATCACACCAATTTTGTAACTCTTTTTATGGCCATTCGGAGGGTGCAAAGATTTTGTGACAACAGCTTTTAGCACACGTGGTGAGACGAGTTAGTACTTCTCTTCTCATTTTTTATCAATCTAAGTACTGCAACTCCATATCTTTGGATTTCAAAGTTCAATATCAACTTATGCAAAGGATTCATACAAGAGATTCTCCAAGGTAGGAAATTATCATTACACAGTAGATTTCATTATCCCCTCCAAGAAGAAGAGGCGAGAATCCTTTAGTCGCCACACCTACAACTTTTCCTCGTAGGGGCAATCAACTCTTCTGACAGATATTTTCCTCTACCAAGGCATAATCCATGTAGATTCACAATGGCGGAAAATACTTGTCCTCCTTTTAATGCTAGCAGCCACTTGCAGTTGGCACAAAGAGATGATATACCAGCAACTTCCCTTAAAAGTTTTCCATTTTTTAATGGTGAAACTAATATTTCCCCACGAGCACATACTAGATGTAGCAAGAATTTGCACAGTTCGAGTATCATAGAAGATAACATAGCAGTTTGACTTCTTGCCACTTCTTTTAAAGGAAGGGCACTTCAATGGTTCAGAAGCTTAAATGCTGGTTCGATTACCACATGGAATGAGTTAGGAACCAAGATTTGCAAGCAGTTTGAAGACAAAAGTGATCATTTATCCCTCGTAGAACAATTCCATACCATTAAAAGATCTCCTCAAGAATATATGAGTGATTTCAATCTTTGCTTCGACAAAACTTGGAAATGGATCCCGGCTCTTGTACGCCCATCTCCACAAAGCGCTTTCCTATATTATTTGCGAGCATTGAATAGTGATATTGCCATCCCGATTCAATCAATGGGAGGCAATATTATTCTGACGTCTATGAAATTGTTGTCACGAGCTTGAGAATTTCCTAATTCAAGCAAGTAAGATTGCCCTCGGCCTCCTATGCCTATGTTTGTAGAACTTGCAAGCTGACAGCTAGCTTGCTTGCGCCAATTCCGTTAGCTTCAAATTTAGCAAAACGCTTGCATCTAACCCCGTAAATGACCTAGCCGAGGTGAAGTCACCGCCACAAACCTTTGGGTACGAACTTGTGGTAATAAAGAGTCAACAGTCCCAATATACGGCCCTTCCAACCTCAATACCAAACGAATTTATCTCCCTTTCAAGAAATAAATCGGTTATAGAACCAAAACATAAGCCAAGCTACCCATAGTAAACCCTTGAATTCTTGATATCCTTCTACATTACCGCTTCTTCTAGAGCCATAGTTCTCGTTAAAACAATCTCATCCAAGATTATGAATGGTGTTATCCTTGTTCCCAACCCCACAATCAGAATCTCTACCCAAATGGAGTTTTGAGTCAGGCTCTCATGGTCCAAAGCATATCCAGTCCATCAAAATTAGCATTAAGGCCGCAACCCAAGATAATCAAACTCCGCTCACCGAAGAAACCATATTAGTAAATTGGTAATCGATGATTTCTATGGGCTAAGTACCGACGCCTCCTCGGTGGCTTCAAATACACGTTCCAAGAAAAGAGCAATAGAACCACAAGGTTCTAAAGCGACCAAGCGTCTACTTCACATCCTCAAGCACAATCTATGACAGAAAGATGCTTGGAGGAAAACACCGATGTATCGACAAGCTAATCTCTAAAAAATAACGGACCTGCAGTTATGATGGTGCTGAATAGACATTTTCCAAGAGAAGATACTAACGCCTAGAAGAGTGTCAACAAGGTAGGGGCAATACCGTTTAGTATCGTAGAATAGATGAAAAATAATTATTTGAGCGTTACCATGTGGGATGCGCTTTCGATACCATCTCAACGTAATTTGCTACGAGAAGTTTTAAATAGTTTTGCACTACTGATAGACCATCGAGTCATGGGGCATCCATATCAACTAGTCTATGTCAACCAAAGACAAAAGGGATTCCTAGAGAAAATAAGTCGCCACCATTTTACATCTCTCTAATCATCGGCAATATTTTGGTACACGATTGCATGATCGATTCCGAGGCCGTAGTTCTATAATGCCTAAAAAATTGTGGATGTATTGGTGATTTCATATACCCCAATTTCAAAAGGATTAGTTCAATTAGATGGAACGGTAGTCAAGACTATTGGGATCATTAAAGGGCTACAACTCACCGTCCATGCATGTCCCGGGCTTTTCATTCACATAGGACATATCGGTAATCGATCTCCCTCCTCTTTTCATCATTTGCTTATCACGAGGGAAAATTTCTAGGACATATCGTCTTTGTGGAAGGACTGTCCATTGATCCACTAGAATCCATTCAATTATGTCCCTATCTCTTGCAAGCCACAGAAGGGTTTTCGAGCTTCTCAGAACCATTAATTTAGTGACAAAGATTCATTCCCCAATTTGCAACAATGGCCTAGCCACTTACACCATGTTAAAAAGAATATTCCATTTTCATGGACGAAGGAAGGAAGAGAAAATTTTGAGGCTATCAAACAAATGCCATTTCACGATCACCCACATTGGTGAATCCTAATTTCAATAAAGACTTCATTCTCTACGCCTTTGAGGGAAGGAAAGTATTTCGAGGATTCTAACTCAATAGAATGATGATCTGATGCAGCAGACCAATTGTCTTCTTCAAATCGCCTCTCAAGGAGTACGAGCTCAAATATTCATTCATCGATAAATATGTCTTTGTAGTCATTCGAGCTATTAAAAAATTTAGACACATGTTGTCTAATAACAAGGTGCATTTTATGGTTTCTCACCCGGCCATTAAAGATTTTTATTGACTAAAGAAATGAATGAGAAACGACCGGGTGGATCACGAAATTAATGGAGTACGATGTACACATCCAAGTCACTAAGCTTATCGAGGCAAGGGATTATGCCAACAGCTTGGTTGAAGACATAGAAACTAAAGAGAACAAAGAGGTTGCGCTCCTTAAGATGCGTGGATAGTGAAATGATCGGGTTGATTAGTTGACTAAGATGTAAAATTTCCTCCTCTTTAAGGTATATCCACCAAATATGGATAAGGTTCAATGACGCACCTTCCGCCTCCAATCTATTCCATACGTTGTGGTGGATAACGTCCTCTTTCGAAAGGATTTGAACAGTGTCCTCCTACATTGCATCAAGCCAAAACAGGTAAGCAAGATATTGGAGGAATTTCACAACGGCCTTTCTGGAGGGCATTATTCAACACGAACGGCTACAAAGATCATGCAGGGCTAGATATCACTAGCCGGACTTATTCAAAGATGCTCATTTTTGGGTAAGGAAATGTAAATAATGTGCCCTCTTTGTGGGAAATAGACGTTGGCATGACTTCCAGTTGCATCCCATACATGTAGATCAACCTTTTGTTCAGTGGGGATTGGACTTTATTGGTATGATTAATCCTCCATCCAGTGAAGGGCATAAATGGGTTCTTACCACTAGAGATTATTTCACTCACTAGACAGAAGCAATGGCTTTGAAGGAAAGCAATGAAAAGGTTATTCTCGAATTTTTAGAAAATATCATGACAAGATTTGGAATTCCATTTCTTTGTTATCTCCGACAATGCACATGCATTCCTCGGGATGAAGATAAGTGAATGGGCGATCAAGAACAGGTCTACCTCAAGACTTCATCCAACTACTACCCGCAAGGAAATGGGTTGGCGAATCTAGCAATAAGAATTTGATAAGGATCATCAAGCGCACAATGGAGGAAAATAAAAGGACCTGGCATACTTAGCTCAAAGGCACCCTATGGGCTGACCAAATAATGCCTAAGAAAACCATGGGGTCTCACTTTTCGTGATGGTATAAAGACGGGAAGCTAAACTCCACTTTCATTGGAAATACCTTCCTTAGACTTGGCCTATCGGCTTGAGGTTATGGAAGATGACGCCTTAAAAGTGACATTCGCTGAACTCATGGAATTAGAAGAGACTCGGAATACAGCTATGCGTACACTTGCACATCACTAGACCCAGTCAAGAAATCTTTTGATAAGAAAGCTTCAGATAGATCATTCAGGGAAGGAGAGTTAGTCCTTAAGTGGGATGAAGACCGAGCTAAACCAAGCAAGCATGCCAAGTTTGATGCCCTCTGGAGTGGGCCCTATATTGTCATAGGTTGTAAGGAGGTGAATTCCTTTCATCTATCTAGACTCAATGGAGAAGAATTACCCATTCATGTGAATGGGATACATCTCAAGGCTTGCTTTTGAGAATGTTCCACCCTGTATAGTGTTTTGTCTTTCCTCCAAGTGCTTTGCACATCATTCGTTCATTTTCTTTTGTTTCCTTTTCTTCTTTTGTTTTGTTGTTTTGGGACTTCTTTTCCCAATGTTTTCTTAAGGCTACTAGTCTAGAAAGCTTAAGAGTAAGTTTTCCTTGAGGTCGCCAAAATGTTAGTAATTTAACTTACCCTGAAAGATAAGTCAAATAGGGTCGGACAAACAATTTTTTAGAGATCCCCTGTATGTTGAATTTCCAAGTCTTAGAGTTTAATAGTGAAATTTTTGGATTTTCAGAGTTTTCATTTTGGAAGTTTTTACAAAATCCGAAAGTCTAAATTTCTGAAAAAATTTCAGGTTTTCAAATTCAGAGTTATCGTTCAACTTTTGGTGTTTTGTCTTCATTTTTTTCTCGAAATCACGAAATCCCGAAATTCCAAATTTTTGAGTTTCGGTTTTAGAACTTTTCATCATCAATTCACATTTTGTTTCCAAATTCTCTCGAAGTTCGAATTCTAAATATCTCGAATCTTCAAACCTTTGGGTTTTTAGGTTTGAACTTGAGTTTTCTTGAGCATTTATTTCTTTACCAACCCCGTACGGATCGGATCTTTGCCATAAATGCCATGTTTTTTCTATTTAAGCTCACTTTTCTGTGATCATTTTCACCTAAACAGTGATATCGACATCCATTTTCTTGTCTTTTTAGCGTCCTTTTCAAGGTATGTTTATTTTGTTATTTCTTTTTGGTTTTAGATTTTTTTTTTTTTGTTCTCGATCCTCATTTTCTTTCTTTTTGTTTTTTCTTGGTTTCTCGATAATGGACTTCCTAGCCACCATGCTCTCATTTTTTTAGCTATCTACAGCTTTTTCAATATTGTTCACAAAATCATCTCAAAGTAGATCTCGAGTTTTCACGAAGTGCTTCGTAGAGGAGAGTACTTTACTTTTAAAATTTTGGAAATCTTTTTCGTGAGGAAATCATTTCGAGAAAAGAGTTGGAAGAAGCATATAAGACCGAAGGTATTTTTGATCAACCACTTCCATGGATTGATTGGTATCAAGAAGAATGCTCCAATACAAAGGATAGAGTGGGTCCCATTCTCCAAAGGAATTACAGGTGGTTGGTTACTTTTGGGATCAAACCCAAAGGAGTTGAGCACGTTATAAGTACATGCAGCCCCACCCCACAATCTTAAGCCCAACGGTACCCATAAAGGAAAGTGATCGATTCAGGAAGAATCCCATAGTACCAAGAAAATTTTCATTTATTGTTGGAAGTTCATCTCTTCCTCAAACTCCTGTTTCCCAGGAAATACCTACAGCCCAAGGCTGGGGCGGATGTAATACCTTGGTCGATGATTCTCCTCATTGTCCGCAGGTTCATCACTTCCTTATTCTCTTCCATCATCCCTTCCTCCATCATTTTCTCCCACTTCTACCAGAATTTTGTATTTGCCATCTCCTTCTATGGCCCAAGTATTCTCATCCCTTCCACTCTCTCGGTTGGAGAGAATATTGGATCACCTTTCCTCCTCCATTTCCTTTGTCACTTCCCTTTTTGCGGTTCCTTCTTCCAATACTGCTGTATCAATTCCCACTACTATATTATCAATCACCCCATCCATCATTGCCACCTCTATCCAGACGCCCACGAATGTTCCCAATACCCTTGCTTCAACTCAAACCTTAAGTGCCACACCTACCTCTCCATCTTCTTCATTATTAACTATTCCATAGTGGTTATTCAGGCAAACCCCCAAGCAGAAAGAGAAGGTGCCTCTAGGAGATGTCATGGATCTCAACATATTGGAGCAAACACCTAAAAGGTAGGCCAAAAGACCAAGGACCATCTTAAACCCGACAGTAGAATTAAATAGAGAACGGGTGATAGAGGTCGCCACCCCTGCCGAGGGAAAAACCAGGGAAACAATCACGGACTGTTGATTATCATATTTCTATATTTTCATTGGGAAAGGCCACTCATGAGGGAGCCAAACAGGATGTTCACACCTCTGCTGGGGCCTTGATGGTGAAATATGACAAGGATAAAGCTACAAAAGATGAGCTAAAGGCTAAGGTATGGAAGAAAATCCAAGGAGCTTGAAACAACTGGGACGTAGTAAATCACTACGCATGTGGGCCTGAAGATGAAGAAATCCAGGGAATAATCAAACACTTTTTCAAATACAATCAAAGACTGGTTGTATGGAAGGAAATCCAAGAGGAGCTTGGAAAAGGTGAACAAGTTGTAGATCCAAATCAGGGTTGAATAGCCATGGAAGGACAAATTTGAGCTCCAGAGTGGTCAGAGTTGCAGGGTTGACTCGGTAAAACCCTTGCAACAGTTTTTCTATTTTCATGGGAGTTTGTTCCCTTAACTTAATGACATTTCTATTTTTAGTTAAATGTTAGTTAAGGGCCCAGCTGAAATGACTCCGCCTAAAGACCTTATAAATAGATGATGCTTAGAGTTCATATATATAATTTTTTTGAGATTTTGATGATTTTACTCTTCAAGTTTGGAAGAGTATTTTCATGCATTTGTGAAGACCCTTTTAATTTTATTTAGAATTACACTCTGCTATTTGAAAATCTAAATCAATGTGTGAAATAGTTATTTATTACATTCTTTGTGAATGCAATTCCTTTGTATGTTTGAGTAATTTGGCTTTGCTTCAAATTATTTACTGTATGTCAAGATCAAGTAACGTGGTTATTTTCTCCTCGGCTATGATTGTATTACTCCTACTATTGATTAAGGGTTACATTATCTTTATATTTGCATAAAGTGGATGCTTAAGATATCTTTGGTGTTAGTTTTCTAAATAAATTTATCTATGTATTATAACTAAATCAAGTTCTTTCTCTTTTGTATAAGTTCGAAAAGAAACGTGTGTTTCTATTTTGTGGTATTCGTACCCTTTTTAGTTTCAATAGGTGAAAGTGATTTAGGATACTAGCATCTCATTCGCATAACCCTTCCAAATTTTGAACATCCCCATGTTCTTTGGGGCATCACCACTTCTAGTTTAAGATTTATTTCTCTGCATTTCTCCTTAATCTCGGGAAGAGTCATAGCACTTAGTTGAAATAAAGGTAGCTGACCTTCTCTGGAGGTTCACCTCGAACCCAAGTCCAACGGCTTGAGAGGTGATCCCATTTTTCACTATCACACTAAATGTCGTAACTCATCTTGAGGCCATTCAAATGGTGTAGTGATTTTGTGACAATAGTTTTGGCACACTCGGTGGGACGAGTTGGTACTTCTCTTCTCATTTTTATCAATCTAAGTACTGGCGACTCCATATCTCTGGATTTGAAATTTCAGTATATAAACTTATGTGAAGCATTCATACAAGATCTTCTCAGGTAGGGAAATTATCGGTACACGAGATCTTTCATTATCCCCTCGAAGAAGAAGAGGGCAAAAGTCCTTTAGTTTCCGCACCTATGGCTTTTCCTCGTAGGGGCAATCAACTCTGCCGATGGACATTTCCTCTACCAGGCATAATCCACATAGATTCATAATGGCGTAAAATACTTGTCCTCTTTTAATGCCAAAGAACCCCTTGCAGTTGGCACAGAGAGATACTATACTAGCATTTGCCCTTAAAAGTTTTCCATTTTTTAATGGTGAAACTAATATTTCCCCTCGAACACATCTGGATGTAAGAAGAATTTGCATAGTTCACGGTATCATAGAAGATAACATAGCAAACTTTGACTTCATGCCACTTCTTTTTAAAGGAAGGGCACTTGAATAGTTCAGCTTAAACACTAGTTCGATTACCACATGGAATGAGTTAGGAACCAAGCTTTGTAAGCGGTTCAAAGACAAAAATGATCATTTATCCCTCGTAGAACAATTCCATAGCATTAAAAGATATTCTCAAGAATATATGAGTGATTTCAATCTTTACTTCGACAAAACTTGAAATGGATCCCGCTCTTGTACGCCCATCTCCACAAAGCACTTTCTATTTTATTTGCAAGCATTGAATAGTTATATTTCCATCCCGATTTAATCAATGGGAGGCAATATTGTTCTTGGCGTCTATGAAATTGTTATCACAGACTAAGAATTGCCTAATTCAAGT
>CM031243.1:607062357-607204857 GCA_018340775.1 Taxus wallichiana var. yunnanensis
AACTTTTCATCATCAATTCACATTTTGTTTCCAAATTCTCCAAAGTTTGAATTCCCGAATTTCCAAATCTTCAACCTTTGGGTTTTTCAGGTTTCAGAACTTCAGAATTTTCTTGAGCATTTATTTCTTCACCAACCCCGTACGGATCAGATCTTTGCCATAAATGCCAGTTTTTTCTATTTAAGCTCACTTTTCTACGGTCATTTTCACCTGACAATCTCTGACATCCATTTTTCTTGTCTTTTTTAGTGTCCTTTTCAAGGTATGTTTATTTTGTTATTTCTTTTTGGTTTTAGATTTTTTTGTTGTTTTTGTTCTCGATCCCCATTTTCTTTATTTTTTGTTGTTTCTTTGGTTTCTCAATAATGGACTTCCTACTCACCATGCTCTTGTTTTTTAGCTATCTACAGTTTTTTAGGTTGTTTGCAAAATCATCTCAAGGTAGATCTTGAGTTTTCGTAGAAGTGCTTTAGAGGAGAGTACTTTACTTTGAAAATTTTGGAAATCATTTCGAGAAAAAGAGTTCGGGAAAACACATTTTGAAGTCATTACGGGAAAATCATTTTAGGAAAAAATCATTTTGGAACTTAGCATTTTGGACTTTCGGAGAAAACATTTTCGAGAATTTCTTCAGAAAAATTCACTTCACAGCTTTAGGGAAACGCATTTCGAGAGAGTTTTCGTTTGGGAATTTCAGACATTCTCGATTTTGGATTTCTTTCGGTGTTTTTTCTTTTCAAACTTTCAAAACTTAGCATTTTGGAATTTCAGAGAAACATTTTCGGAGTTTTCTTTCAGAGATTTCTATTCCACACACTTTCAGAGTTTTTCTTCTTCGGCATCCAAAATCTAGAACTTCATGTCTACTTCTACTTGAAGGATAAAGAGAAGATGAAGTATTCATTCCTTGGAGTTTCTCCTCAGACTTTCCTATCGTCTGATCTAGGCAACATAGGGGACACTGACTTAGGTCAGATTGACTTCCCAAATTTTTGGAATAGAGTAAAAGCTCCTAACAAGAAGCCATGGATGCAAGCAATTTATGACAGTGGGCTTGCCCTTGCAGCTAGTTTTCCTGCTTCAATGCATTGTCCCAAGTTTGTTCTAGCTATAGCTGCCCACTTCGATGTAGATTCTATGTCAGTTAGGGATGATGATGATAAGGTGGTTATTCGCCTAGATCCTGATTTCTTTGAAGATCTTCTCAGACTACCTAACATTCCAAACTATGCCACTATTTCACCCAAAAGCACAGTAGAACATTGGAACAATGATGTTGATTCATGTACTAAGATTGTCTTGAAAAGCTACTTGGCTAAGAGCATGACCAAGTTTCCAAAAACCTTTTATAGGGTAGACTTCATCCAGGAAGTCAATGACATAATCATATTACTGAGCCGAGTCTCAAGCCTCCTAGTTGCCAAGGAATTCCAAGAGTGGATGTTTTTATACATTGCCACTATTAAGAAAAACAAGGAGCTTATTAGGTGGGAGAGCATATCAGTAGCTCCATCTACTATCAGTTGGGCAGAGTATCAACCACAAAATCATTTTACATGACATCATTCCTGGTCTACGATGCCGCTGCTATGGGAGATTTCCCGGACTGAATACCAAGGGGGTTCGCAGCACATCCCAGATTTATGATTTCTATCCCCAGCTCACTCTGAGTGAGGGGTGTAAGCACTTTCGATGGGTCAACGATGCTTTCTTCACAGTCCTCCACTACCACTTTGACAAAGAATTGTACAATCGAGAAATTTCGATGAGGCCTTCAAAGAAGTACGGGAATAGGGAGCTATCTATCTCCAATTCCCCACTTTCACCTACATTCGAATTTCGGGTTTCGTTGGTGCCCCGAACAAATTGCCAAGGTGTCCTATAGATAAATGGGTTCTACTGGAGTTGGATCAACAACTATTGGATTACCATCAGATCTAAAACAAGCACCACAAGGTAGGAGTACATTTTCCAGTTTCAATTAGTAGGTATTCTTTTCAAAACATTCACAAGGCCAAGAACGTAGACGTAAAGATTACCAGGTAACCCTGGGACTTTTCATCCAAGAACCAACTTCGACTACTTGGGAAATTTTGGAGAGACAGGACATTCATCTTCCCACACATCTCAGTTAGAAGACATATGGATTCATTACCGGATGAGTATATCATCCGACAAAGAGATTATGAAAGATTGGATGTAGATGAAATCCACCAGTATGGGATAGCTGAAATCTCGGTAGATTTATAGGATGATGGTGAAGTGTTGGATGAAGCATATAAGAATGAAGGTATTGCTGATCAACCACTTCCATGGATTGATTGGTATCAAGAAGAATGCTCTAATAATGTTACACATGCCCCAATGATGATACAGTCACCTCACAAGGTGTTCGGGATCCTAGAGAAGCTCGTGAAGTATATGTTAGCATCCCAAATGCTTTGTCCATGTTCCTCATGCTTTGTTTTATTCCTCTACCCTTCATTTCTTAGCGTTTTGACCTTTAGTGATGAAACCACCACCCCTGGCAGGTGGCGGTCCTATAACTTCCCACGATCAGCTGCGGTCCTCAACCGCCACCTACTTCTCGCGCGGTCCTTCACGCATTTTCTAGCACGTTCTTTCGATCATGACTGGCATAATTTTCAACTTTCACTAGCTTTTCTCCACCGCCTTGGCTCGTATTAATGTTTTATGTCCCTTGGAATAGTGTTTCTCCATTGTTTAATGGTAAAAGAGTTCGATTGGAGTTACCTTTGGGTGAATGTGAAATCTATAAATAGCCAACTTGTTTTCAAGCAAATGGCCCCTCAAAACTACCTCTCAACTTCTCATTTTCCATTGTTTAGTCTATCAATTTCTTGTTTAGAGCTCATTTTGTTTCATGTTTGCATCCATGCTAGTTTTTCCTTTGCTTTTAAGAAGCCATTCAATCTTCTTGCTTCAGTATTGTTCATTGTTGTCCATACAAATTAGTTTAGAGCAGAATAGTGTCAGTTATAGATTGCATCCATTAGAGTTGCAGGTTGTGTTCTTCACGGAACGTAGATTCTAGAATCTCTCGGTACACTTGCGTTATATTCCCACAATAAATCCCACTAGGAATTACATATGCCAAGCTCTGTCTCTTGCACTGTCCCTCTCCTACTCGCATTATATTCGGTCTATATCCAAAGCTGCCATTGTTTGAATACCTTCTTCTGTTGATGCTAGCATATACACGCTCTTCTAGATTCACGTGAACATGAAGGAATGAGGAGATCATTTTGAGGGGACAAAGTCATACACTACTGGATTCGCCACTGTTCTACAAATTCTAGGTTTTATCTGTCAAAGTTCTAGTTAAAATATATCAAATAGAGTAGTGAAACATTTCATTTCAATTAAGGTTTCATTCTCGATATTTCCAGGGAAGTTGTGGGGATTGATAGTTTCGAGAAACTATGATTCATTCCTCACTTCTGAGGTAGGATCGAGAATCTTTCAATTAAGTTAATCAGCTATCTAGTTATTTAGGATAAACTCACAACTACACAGGTAAGTAGCTACACCGGGCTACCTTGTTTGTTTTAATTTTGTTATTAGATTAGTTGTCATTTTCTGAATATATTAGATTAGTTGTTCTTTCAATTCCTTTTAAAATTCTATTAAAAAATACAAAAATAGAGGAATACATATATGTTGTAGATATATCTTGCATAGTCAATTTATTTCATTTCAGTTAGGCTTATATTGATCTTGTATGACAATCACGGGACCTAAGGAGCCCAGGGAATACATTTTTGAGCCAATCATGCCTCAACCAAATATTGTTGCAGCAATAAATGACATAGACCAAAATCTTAGAATTCAGTCTTCTAAACAACAATGACTCTACAAGAAATCAGCTCACAGTTAAGGGGATTAAACATAGAAGATGACAAAGCACACATGTTCTAGTCAAATCAAACAAACTATAGATTGCCTTGATAGATATCCATATGACTATAGAAGGACCTAAAAGAGGAAAACATTCGGTTGTGATCCACTAGTCCCACAACCAGATGCAAGAGACCTCCTCGTTGATATAGACACTAGCTTACGTATCCAAGTTTCTAGAACACCTGTTAGGTACTCCGAGAAAATCGTGTAACTTCTAGTTCTAAACATAGAGGCCAAAAAGGCATATGACTACTAGATACTCGGAATTAGGAATTGATTCTTCACATGACCATAGGAGGTCCACAACAACCATGAACTTACGGTTGTGATCCAAAGGTCCCACAACCCAACGGCCTACAAATCAATCCAACGTTGACGTTGGTTTGCAAACATTAGTGTTTAGATCCTCTCCACTCCCACCAGACATTATCACACAACTATCATTATTAAACATAACAACTAATCAAGCTAAAGATTTCTGGACTAGACCAGAGAATCGTCCATAAAACACCAAAAGATCCACTACATATTTAGCCATTCCATTTTCATGACCTTGTCGGAGGTATATACGAAGCACCCACAGGTTATCTTCCACATATTCCACAACCCATAGATCGGATAATGGCAGAGCTCGATATTGATTGGAGCCTTCGAGTAGCTATCCTCACCGAACGATCTATCACACTAGTTCAGGTTAGGAGGGCCTTCTTTGCTTTAGATTCACAGATCCCGCCATTGCGTGTTGAAAACATAAGATTACCTAACTAGCTTATCTGCATCCCATGTGTATTCCAGACCACCGGCTGTCTCAGCATGACCTCGAGAGGTTGGGTACGGGAAAGTCACTTGTCGATTATCATCCTCGCATGTCACTTTTCCATCGTACAAAATTGGTGAACCCAACGTGAACTTCCTACTTTCTGGTTTGGAGTCATATTTCTACTTGTTCTTCCAATTAGTATACTTTTCATCTTTTCCACCTCATTAGCCTTCACATCAGCTTCACCAACAAAATTGGTGAACCCAACATGAACAAACAATTATTTCATCTTACCTACCTCATTAGCCTTCACATCAGCTTCACCCCCAAGATTGGTGAACTTGATATTGATGGAACAATTTCTTCACTTTCACACTCTTCTTTTAGTTTTATCCATCTTCACTTCTTCCCATTATTCTACGGGTATTCATATACCCCCCGAATATGTCAGGATTCGATGCATATGGCTAGACCTCTCCTAGGTCTTGAAGCATACTACGATCAATTGAATAGACAACCATCACCCTCACTCTCAGCATGGGGTGACAACTATTCAACTAACCGGTTTTCAACACAAACTCCACCTCAAAGGACTAGATATAGTTCTTCTTTCCAAATAGAGGAGTTGGATCAGCTCACTCAAATGCAACAACCAGAGCCTTCAGGCTCAAACAACATGACGCTCACTTGGAGAATCTGGTTCATCTCCTCAGGTATTGCTTAAACCGCAAATCACTAGAGACAATCAGATCCATATCTATTTTTAGATGATGAATACTTAGCACGTTATGCTAGGAGTGAACAACACTCTCAAAGTATGTACCCACCTATAGGAGGTTTGCAAATACAACCCGAGGTCTCATTCCAAGAAAACACCCCCATTCCTCCACCTATAGGAAATGCCCTCGGTGAAACTTGGCAGGGCAACGATCAGTTCATAGCAGGGTACCATATGCCTATACAACCTCAAGGTATACAACAAACACCACTAAGGAAAAATACCGTATCTTCACCAAACGAGGTCATCTCAGCCTTAGTCGAGAAGGTTAGAGGGTTGGAACTTGCTCAAGCAAAGTCAAAATTTGTAATTCATGCAGGCAGGAAATTCCAATCCTCCACATCATCCTAGCCAAGTAGACCTCCTCACAAGAATAGGCACATTGGGCATGCCTCCTCAGTATTCACAACAAACACCAACTAGAACTATGTTTTCTAACACCGCTCCAGTGGAAAATATGATACCTCCCGGTTTAGTACAAAACAATCCATTCCTAAGCAATGCTCCTCCATACTTAAACATGTATTCCAAATCACCACAAGGAGATATGTTCTCTTCTCCCGCATGTTCGCTCAACCACAAGGATTTCCTTATGCCCCTACAAATACATATGCTACACCATATCAACAACCCATTCCACCTCCACCCCCTCAAAGCAAGCACCATCAATGGTCAAAACCTATGCGATAGGGACTTATTCAGAATATTTGAAAGAACCTTTAGACTTCACTATACGAAGCATCATGCTTCCAAGACCTCTCCCTGATCTACCCAAGTACAAAGGAGAGGGAGACCCAAATGCACATATTAAGGCCTATGCCACGGCCATTCGAGAACTGCTCCCTTGGGATGGAGTTGTTGCTAAAATATTCCCCAAAATGTTAGAGGGTATCACCCTCGATTGGTATTACAGAATACCTAAAGCCTCAATACATTCATTTAAACAACTCATTTCGAGTTCATTAAGGCGTTCGACATGAAAAATTGTTGAGAATAGAATCGGGAATTCTTGCATATTAAGCAAGAACACAATGAATCTATTGCTCATTTCATCCAAAGATGGCGTATAGTCCTCTATTCATTAGCAAGCACTCCAAATATGGATCAGATGGAACTATGCGATTTATTCCTTCATTCTCTCAGCAGAGAGATAAAGGAAGAAGTCCAAAAGTTCCCACTAAGAACTTATGATGAGGTGCTTGAGAGTGCTCTCTCGAATAGATCAAGCTACAATAGATAGTGGTCGCAAGACATATGGAACAAATGGGAGATTAATCATCCCCAACCAAAACACTATGACTTATCCTACTACCACAAATGCCAATCAAGGACCTAAAATCCTTAACAAAAACCACGTGAGTGACAACAGATGGAGTGACTGACCAAACTAAAAAAGAAAATGTTGTAAATGTTCCACCACCGGTTAACAATCAACGAAACAACAATTTTACCCCAACAATCAACGCGGTGGATTTTAATCATCCACAACAACAACAACAACAACAACAATGGCAGATCCAAACACAGGATCCAAGTCAAAACTCAACTGGATATCAAAACCAAAACCAAAGACAACAAATGCAAAACTTTAATCCTAATAGTCAATAGTTCAATCAGAATTTTGGACCACAACACGTGCCAAACCAACAACCTAGGAGTTATAATCCCAACTCGTATTGTGGTTTCCACAAAATTTGAGGCCATGACACTAGGACTTGTCATGATTACAATAAGTTCATGCAACGTCTGCCAGAAGAACAAAGACAACTCTTCATAGATATGTTCTTAACAGATTCTTGTGACACCTATGCCAAATACTTTCATAAAGGGGCTCTCCCCTCAAAACGCACCTCTTAAGATCTTCAATGATCCACTTCCAAATCACAATAACAATAATAAATTAAATCCAAATGGGATGAACAAAGGTGTAATGACAGAAATAACGATCACGAAGCCTCAACTTCACTAAATCCACCTGTCGCACCACAATTAGGAAATCAGCCATGAACCAAGATAGTTGGTCTAGTGGAGTTAGATACTGAGCTGCACGTAGAATCCATAACAAGAACATGAGAATATTCTTCTCAACCAAATCCAATCTATCCACTAGAACCAGATAACATTCAACAAACGTTGGTAAAACCCGTGGGTGCTTATGATTTAATTAATGACTTAACAAAGACCTTCTCTCACATCTCCTTTTTGGACTTGTTGAAAAACTCTCCTACCCATAGGGCTGCTCTGTTAGAAGCACTAGGTCTAGGTCATTTAATTAACATCACTCCACCTCCCGAAACACAAGTAAACCATATAGACTTCGATATCCACCCTCCAGGGCAGCCAGATAGGGATACCGAGTTTATATTCGACATAAAAAAATGCCAACAGATGTTGAAATTACACGTAGAGGTGATCCGGCCTTGCATTTACAGGTGTGGGTTTACAATAATTATGTTAAATGCACAATGGTGGATGATGGGGCAAGCAGTTAATATTGTCCCCTTCTCTTTCCTTCAAAAGCTAGGATATGGAGAAACAAATTGTTCCACAACAAGAAATACGCTAAGAGGTTATGATAGCCTTAAAGCTACTTCAATTGGGACTATAATATTACTAGTCACCTTAGGACCCAAGACAATCCTCACCGAGTTTTATATCATAGATCGGGAAACCAACTATAATATGATCCTCAGACCATGGATACATCGCATGAAAGCAATCCCTTCTACGTTATTCCAAGAAATAAGATTCTTACACCTAGGAAAGATATTCGTAGCAAAAGGTGACCCAAAACCATTCGACATACACCTAGTAGACCTAAAGAAAAGACCAGGTGTTCACTCTGAGTTTGAACTCCCAACAAACCAACTTAACAAACCAATTGACTCAAAACCAAAAGAAAAATTAATACCTACAATAGAACTAGAAATTACGAACCTAGTCAAGAGCATCCTAGCCCTCAAGGATGAAGCTAACGTTGTAGAAATAGTGTCATTAGGAACTACTACAAAAATTGTTGAATTACTAGAACAAGATCTACCAATTTTCCTACCATTTGACTCCGCAGGTATGGGATGCACCCTAGGAGTTGGTTCTCTTCCAGCAGAGGAACTTTTCATGGTAGAAGTAATCGAAACAGAAGAAACAACGCAAATAATGTCCCAAAGATCCATTTTCCTAGTAAATATTGGACTCTCCATTTTGATGGAGCTAGGTGTCACTATGGAGCCGGGGTAGGCGTTATCTTTACTTCTCCTAAGGGAAAGATCCTACCTTTTTCTTTTAAGTTGAACTTTGAATGTACAAACAATGGCACTGAGTACGAAGCCCTCCTCCTTGGCCTCATCATAGCCAAAAGGGATTGTGTTAATAACATCAGAGTGTTAGGAGACTCGCAGTTAGTTGCAAACCAGGTCTCTAAAGTATATGAAACTAGAGCTAAGCACTTACAACTCTATAAAACATCGTATTAGATCTAAGCAAAAGATTCGACTTCATATCCATTAAGGCAATCCCACGAGAACAAAACCTCCTCACATATTCAATAGCAACCTCAGCTTCATGTTTTACCCCAAGTAATGAGTTGAAGATACAAGTTTCAAAGTATCACTTCGTGTTGAACCATTGGTGAAGAAAATGTCAACAAACCCTCTGCTAACACATACAGCTGAGAATGAATCTCCTATCTTACATCATGTTGATAGTGATAAAGTCACTCTCAAATATCTAAACACCTATGCGGAGCTACACCTTGCTCACAGTATAGTTGATCTTTCCTTAATACCACATTCCTCTTCCTACTTTGGAAATCCCATGGTAGAGTCTCCTCCACAGAAAGATCTCGATATCTATGAGATAGAAAATGGAGAAAGTCTGGAACTACCTCCAGCCCCACCTAAGTTTGAAGAAGGTAACACTTCTTTGATAGAAGAAACCATTGATATAAACATTGGAACAGAGGAAGAACCAAGAATTTTGAAGTTGGGATCCTCGTTAACTCCGGAAGAAATAGAAATACACACCCAAATCCTCAAAGAACATCAAAAGGCTTTTGCATTTAATTATAAAGAAATGACAGGTATCACACCACAGGTTGTGGTACATAATCTTGTCACTAAACTAGATGCGAAGCCAATTAAACAAAAGTCAAGACCAATGAAGCCAAAAGTGGCTCTCATGGTAAAAGAGGAAGTAATAAAACTTCTCCAAGTAGGATTCATCAAACCAGTCGATTATTCACAATGGGTGTCTAATATCATCCCCATTCTCAAAAAGAATGGGAAGATACACATCTGCATAGATTTTTAGGATATTAACAAAGCTTGTCCCAAGGATGATTTCCCATTACCATCCATTGATGTCATCATTGACGCAACAACTGGATTTGAGATTTTTGTCTCTCATGGATGGGTTCTCGGGATATAATCAAATCAAAATATCTCGAACAAGATCAAGCCAAAACCACATTTATAACTCCCAGGGAACTTATTGTTATGTTGTCATGCCATTTGGTCTTAAGAACGCCGACGCTACGTATTAGCGAGCAATGACTTATATATTCCATGATCTTATCCATAAAATTGTAGAATCATATGTGGATGACTTGTTGGCCAAGGCCAAGAAATGTTGTGATCATCCGGAGGTGCTCCGTATCATCCTCTCACGACTAATTGAGTATGGTGTCACATTAAACCCAGAGAAGTGCATTTTCGGTGTAACAGAGGCAAACTTTTAGGATACATTATATCTTCACGAGGGATTGATGTTGATCCAGCCAAAATACGGGTTGTTCTCAAATGATCCCACCTTCGGATGAGTCTGGAATCAGGTCATTTCTTGGGAAACTTGGTGCAATCCGAAGGTTCATCCCAGATTTAAGCTTTGTCATTCATCCAATCAATAATCTACTCAAGAAAGATTATAGCATCGATTGGACCAAAGATTGCAATGAGGCCTTCAAGTAGTTAAGCGCTTCTTATTGTCACCACCCACGCTAATGCCTCCCAAACTCGACCGCCCTTTGATCCTATACTCGCGAGCCACTCATGTCTCACTAGCTTGTATGCTAGCTCAAGAAGACAATGAAAAACAGAATGCGCGATCTATTTCATTAGCCAAACATTGCTCGATTATGAAACATGTTACACACAGGCAGAGAGAGAATGCCTTGCCATAATTTTTACAACAAAACATTTGAGACATTACATGTTAAACCAGAAACAAGGGTCATTGTGAAGATAGACCATTTACGGACATTTCTCACGCAAGGGTCCTTGTCTAAAAAAGTTGGCCGTTTCATAACCCTAATGGGAGAATTTGAGTTAACATTCATAAACCAAAAATTTGTTAAAGGACAAATCATTGCAGACTGGTTAGCTGACAATCCACTAGATGGAGGTGAACTAGTAGATCTAGACTTTCCTGATGAATGTGTATTCTTTGTTGAAACTAGAACCCCCATCTCTACATGTCCCTGATATACTGATATCATCAATTTTATCATGGACCATACATACCCGGAAAGTTCCACACCACAAAAAAGAAGGCGGTTACACATTATTGCCGCTAAATATGTTGTTTTAGATCAAGTGCTCTATCGTAGAGCTTTCGACGGAAAGCTTCTAAGATGCATCGACATAGAAGAATCCAGGAGGATTCTTCATGAATCCCACAATGGGATATGTGGGGACCACTTCGGTGGTCATGCCACCACTCACAAAATACATCGAATAGGCTATTTTTGGCCCACTCTCAAGCATGATGCAGTGGAATTCATACGTAAGTGCCACAAATGTCAAGAATTCTCTCACGAGATTCACATGCCAACACAATCCCTACAACTAATAGCAACTCCATGGCCTTTCTCCACTTGGGGTCTGGACTTGATAGGGAAATTCTCTCCCTCATCAACCGATGGCCATAATTTTATAATCATAGCCATGGAATATTTCACCAAATGGGTAGAGGCCATGCCTCTCACCACCATACCAGGTTCGGTGATTGCCAAATTCATTTTGAACCAAATTATCTATAGGTATGGTGTCCCACAAGTCATTATCTCAGATAATGGCACATCCTTTAAGAACAACAAGGTTCATGAGCTATGTAGCAAGTTCAAAATAAACCATCACACAGCCTCTCTTTACTATCCTCAAGCCAACAGGCAGGCTGAAGCAACAAACAAGATGTTGAAAGCTATTCTCCTCAAAATGGTAAAAGAAAACAAACAAGATTGGCATTTAAAGTTATATCCGGCCTTGTGGGCCCACCAACCTCAATAAGAACACCAACAGGAGCAACTCCTTTCTCATTGGTATTTGGAGCAGAAGTAGTTCTCCCACTTGAGGTTGAAATACCCAGTCTCCGCATCTCACTACAAGGGATTCTGGATGAGGAAGCTTATAGAGAGGCATGCCTCTCCCAACTAGAAAGCCTAGATGAGGCCAGGTTAAACGTTGAACAACGGCATAGAGTCTATGCTGACCGGATGTGCCGGTAGTATAACAAAAAGGTCTATGAGCGAGAAATATATGAAGGAGATCTAGTTCTAAGACTAGATAACCGGATCGATAAGAAAATCGGTGAAGGAAGAAAGTTTCGGCCCAAGTGGTTGGGCCCATATCAAGTCATGAAGGACTACGGAAATGGTGCGTATCTCTTGTGCACACTAGAAGGTGAGGAATTTGGTGAAATGACAATTCCTTGCACCTTAAATGGTTTTACACATGAAGCATCAACACTATTTGTATAATTATATCTACATTACATATTCATTTAGTTAGGTTCATTTTGTTCACTCACTTCATAAAACTTGGTGATCAAGGGACTTATTCTTAAGCAATTCATTACAAACTTCTGATGGTATTGACAGAGCATTCAAATCATACTTCTTCATTTTCATAACATCATCAACTATTTCAGAATCATTTCATCAATTAAAGCTAGATATGACAAAGTCTTAACGGTAGCCATACCAAGGCCTGCATGCTTGTTCTCACTTTTGGTTTCTTCCTAGGATAGGTGTCTTGCCTATGGTCTATTCTAGAAGCTTCATGGTGTCACATCTATCATATATATATATATATATATATATATATATATATATAAAATAAGAACATATTGACATTTGCTCGGTAGGTAAGTCAAATATAGATCAAACAAAAAATTTTACTTTTACACATTTCCTTGCCCTACCAACCTTCGGTGTTGAGCTTGCGTCTCTTACTAGTGATGTAGGGTTGGGAAAGGATGGGAATGCCCTTACTCACCTGTGCCTTGTCCATGGTGATAAGCCCATGCTTCCTACTAGTAGCATGGGGCAAGGTGTAGGGGGTCCTCTTGACAGTAAACGTTGAAAGTCATAAGCAAATAGTTCAAACAAACCTTTGAAATCTTGAGTCAAAAACAAATGAATCAGATGTCCAAAATTCCAAGAGAGTTCAAAACCCTAAAACCAGATTTTGTCAACCAAGTGGCCATCTACGGATCTAAGTCTAGATAAACTACAAAGCAAGTTGCATTCTAAACTATGGAGTCACTTGAGTAAGATAGGTTTGTAGCATCCTAATTTGGTTCCACCAACTCTTTGTCTATCTCCCATCATTACCATTTCAACACACCTCATAGCTTGTGCCCTTTCTAGCTCTCGGTGGTGAGCCCTCGCATCTTACTAGTTGCGTGGAGTTAGGAGTGGGGCAAGTGCATCTGCTCATCATACCAGTTCATCATCACATTTTGTCAAAACAATATGAAGTACCGAAAAAATTGCTTATGAAAACTAAAGTTCAAGATCACAAAGCTCATTTGTGTCATCATACATCAACATCACGAAATACAAAAGAAAGCATTTGTGATATTTGTTCTCCATTGCATACATTCTGAAAAGCATATAAAAACAAAATTTTATAAACATCTAGTATACATGTGAAAATGAATCACAAAACTCTAGGTACAAAGAGATCTAGATCCAAAAGAGATGAATATATATATATATATATATATATATATATATAATTAGGTTTCATGTACAATGCCATCATGCACTAGGCATGGTCAAAACGCTCAATGAGCCCGGAAAATACAAAATGATCGTATAAACAATCTAGCAAGAGTCACTACAAAAAGAGCCAAGTGGCCTCTCAACCCCTATGAGATCCCTCAGAAGGCACATGACCACATCTAGGACTCCAGCTACACCGCACTCTGAGTGCACTGAGGGCTCATGGTCCCAAACAATAGCTGTAGCCTCACTATGAGAGTGGCTCCTCATCAGCGCTCTGCAGTCCTATACCCGGCTAACTCAGTACGGAGGGAAGTCACCATCTTGGCCACATGCCAGATAGGGGAAAGACATCGCTATGCCTACTAACCATCAAAGGCTCCCCTGCATCCACGGATAGCTCAGCATGAGTCTTCTCCATGGGGAGCATCAGGGTATCAGTACATACCCAGCGAATCAAGTCTCGCCACTCATCAACAGTCTCTACAAGCAAAGGAGAAAACAAGTTAGAAAATAATCAAAAGATAAAAACAAAGATGAACAAAAGGAGAGATAGCAACTAAGGCAATCCTAGCTAAAAACAAATATTAAAAGAAGAGTGACAACTCACTCGGATCTCCGGGCCTCCAAGAGGGATCCCTAGGATCAACGCCTACCACGGATGCCGCCACCACTGACTGATGTCCTCCTCCTATGTCTGGGGCAACATAGCATCCTACCACGGACTCATCCTCTCCACCTAGGTCCTGAGAAGGAAACTCCTCTGAGACTAGAGTCACCCTCTCCGCACTCTGCTTTGCCCTCTCGGCCTGTAAAATCTCCTAAGTGTCATGCCACTTGGGATTGCTATCCTCTCCCCACCCGACTCGCTGACCTCCATGTCCTTGGTCTCCTCCTCTATCTCTCCCCCTGTGAACTCCTCAGACTCGAGTCTATATCAATAGGGTCATCACTGCTATGCGCAGGACCAATGGTAATCCAAAGTAAAGGTGCCTAAGGAGCACCGACTCTCTCTCGAGCACGTACCACCCTCCTGGCTGCAATAGGGATGCCAGGAGTAACAACAGTCCAACCCCGGCCCCTAGGACCTCCCCTAGCCTCTTGAACTGATCTGAACACTAGCACCACTAGGGGAAGCATATCAACGTAAGCAAGGCCGAACTACTGAGGCACTCGATCAAAGGGGTGTGTCTCTACCTTCCCCATCCTATCCACAAGCTGCCCTGTAGTAGAGCAGGAAATCAAAGTGAAGGTCTCCTCGCCCCACAACCCTACCATGGCCTGATAAGGTGTGGCCTCCATATCCTCAGTAGTCAGGGAAGCAACTGGCTGGTGGGGTGCTCTAAGCACCAACATCTCTGTCCATCTAGCTTCCCTCACGGCCCGAGATCCGCCACCTCTATGCCTCTCCCATAAGGGATGATACACTCATAGACCCAGCTCATAACCAAGGTCGGATGGCTCAAAGACTGTCCCTATAAGTGAACCACCCTGTACAAGTCGTGATAGGTGGTCCCAAGTATATCAGCTCCCAGCATAAATCCAACCATGTGCCTCAATCAGTGCGATGATGGGGGCCCAACAGTAAAGCAATGTATCCCCTCCCTTGTCTCTGATCAATCTCAAAGCAAGGATTCCCATAATAGCCTTTGATGAATCAAAGGGATGGGCAAGCCAGGAATAGAATGGACCTTCACCCCTTCTTTTCAACTAGTGGAGACAACTACGTCTCCCATATAAGTGGCCCACTATGTCACCTGAGCTCTGGATACTTCTATATCAAATGAAAGTCTCCTCCCAATAATCGGGACTCCCAAAATGTGGTAGACATCCTCTAAGGTGATAGTCCACTCACCCTTGACACCTGGAAATCGAAAAGTGTTCCGATCTGCATCCCAGTAAGAAAATAAGTCACATAGTATGTGACTAGCAGGTGTAACGGGGGACCCGTGCGATCCTCAATATGCCTACCCTCTAAGAGTATCCTGCTCATCCTGAGAGAGTGCATCTAGCACTGCTGGAAGCCAATCACTCTCTCTCTCTCGGCTCCATCTGATGTACTCTTCCTTCTTCTGCAAAACACACAAAAACACGTAAAAAGGAGCAAGTTAGTATCAAAATTGCATTAAAAAAATCATTAAAGCAGGTAAGAATGCTAGAAATGCAAAAATAAACTCAAATTAATGTTATCTTAACATTCTGAAGAGAACCGCCACCCTAGCAGGGCGGCGGTTCCGTAACCACCGCCTTCAAGGCAATGGTCCTATAACCACCACCCTGCTCAGGCGATGGTTCTGTCCCGCATTTAAAAATGGGTCACATGCCCTAAAATGCTCAAAAATGCTAAAAAACAACCATTTCAATTAAAACAAAAGCCTACCCATTAGGCGCCCCCCTAAGAGATACATTTAAAACTGACATTTCTAAAAATAACCCCCCACACAAAGTTTTCATCATTTTTACATATTGGGTGCAAAAATGTTAAATCGAGAAGAACTAACCTGAGATCTCACGGGTCGAGGATCTACTCACGAGGCATGATTGCTATCTCGATACGAACGTTTCGACTATACTCTCATTGAAAACCATCATTGGGTCCCAGAGCTCAAAAACTATCAAATCAACACGTGTAAATGAATAGGAAAATGGTCCCATTATATATATATATATATATATATATATATATATATATATATATAGTGTTTTGACGCATTTTCAAGTGCCCCTTTCGCAGGTTTAGAGCGCCAATGGAGGTAAGTTCTCATCCCCACACAAATGGTAAGTCCTCATCTCATACTAATTTAGTATTTATTTTTCGATTTGTTTTGTCTATCTGCACTTGAGTCTTCTTTCCATTTTGCAGGTAGCAGGAACTTGGATGGCGACATTTCGACACATAGTGTGTCAGGTATAATTTCTAGCTTCCCATTTTGGGACCGCCATACTCGGACCCACCGTTTTACGCCTCTTCATGGCTAAAACGCTTCTCCAAGGGGGAAATATGTACATACCCAAAATTGAAGGGTACTGTACCGCCAGAACAATGTTACACATGCCCCAATGATGATACAGGTCACCTCGCAAGGTGTTCGGGATCCAGAGAAGCTCACGAAGTATATGTTAGCATCCCAAACACTTTGTCCATGTTCCTCATGCTTTGTTTTATTCCTCTACCCTTCATTTCTTAGCGTTTTGACCTTTAGTGATGAAACCGCCGCCCGATTAGGGCGGTGAATCGTGCCCTCCGTAATCACCGCCACTTTCGGCGGCGGCGGTCCTTCACGTGTTTTCTAACATGTTCTTTCGATCACAACTGGCGTAATTTTCAACTTTCACCAGCTTTTCTCCACCGCCTTGGCTTGTATTAATGTTTTATGTCCCCTGGAATAGTGTTTCTCCATTGTTTAATGGTAAAAGAGTTCTGATTAGAGTTACCTTTGGGTGAATGTGAAATCTATAAATAGCCAGCTTGTTTTCAAGCAAATGGCCCCTCAAAACTACCTCTCAACTTCTCATTTTCCATTGTTTAGTCTCTCAATTTCTTGTTTAGAGCTCATTTTGTTTCATGTTTGCATCCATGCTAGTTTTTCCTTTACTTTTAAGAATCCATTCGATCTTCTTGCTTCAGTCTTGTTCATTAGTTGTTCATACAAATTAGTTTAGAGCAGAATAGTGTCAGTTATAGATTGCATCCATTAGAGTTGTAGGTTGTGTTCTTCACGGAACGTAGATTCTAGAATCTCTTAGTACACTTGCGTTATATTCCCACAATAAATCCCGCTAGGAATTTCATATGCCAAGCTCTATCTCTTGCACTATCCCTCTCCTACTCGCATTATATTCGGTTTATATCCAAAGCTACCATTGTTCAATACCTTCTTCGCTGATGCTAGCATATACACGCTCTTCTGGATTCACATGAACACAAAGAATGAGGAGATCATTCTGAGGGGACAAAGTCATACACTACTGGATTCGCCACTATTTCTACAAATTCCAGGTTTTATCTATCAAAGTTCTAGTTAAAATATATCAAATAGAGTAGTGAAACATTTCATTTCAGTTAAAGTTTCATTCTCGATATTACCAAGGAAGCTATGGGGATTGATATTTTCTGAGAAACTATGATTCATTCCTCACTTCTGAGGTAGGATCGAGAATCTTTCAATTAAGTTAATCAACTATCTAGTTATTTAGGATAAACTCACAACTGCACAGGCAAGTAGCTACACCGGGCTACCTTGTTTGTTTTAATTTTGTTATTAGATTAGTTGTCATTTTCTGAATATATTAGATTAGTTGTTCTTTCAATTCCTTTTAAAATTCTATTAAAAAATACAAAAATAGAGAAGTCACTTTATATGTTGTAGATATATCTTGCATAGTCAATTTATTTCATTTCAGTTAGGCTTATATTGATCTTGTATGACAATCACGGGACCTAGGGAGCCTAGGGAATATGTTTTTGAGCCAATCATGCCTCAACCAAATACTTGTTGCAGCATTAATTGATATAGACCAAAATCTTAGAATTTAGGTCTTCCAAACAACAACAGACCTGCAAGAAATCAGCTTACAGTTAAGGGGATTAAACATAGAAGATGACAAAGCACACACATTCTGGTCAAATCAAACAAACTATAGATTTCCTTGATAGATATCCATATGACTGTAGAAGGACCTGAAAGAGGGAAAACATTCATTTGTGATCCACTAGTCCCACAGCCAGATGCAAGAGACCTCTTTGTTGATATAGACACTAGCTTACATATCCAAGTTGCCAAAACACCTGTTAGGTACTCCGACAAAATCATGCAACTTCTAGTTCTATACGTAGAGGCCGCAAAGGCATACGACTACTGGATACTCAGAATTAGGAATTGATTCTTCACATGACCATAGGAGGTCCACAACAACCATGAACTTACGGTTATGATCCAAAGGTCCCACAACCCAATGGGCCTACAAATCAATCCAATGTTGACGCTAGTTTTTGCGAACATTAGTGTTTAGATCCTCTCCACTCCCACCAGACATTATCACACAACTATCATTATTAAATGTAACAGCTAATCAAGCTAAAGATTTTATGGACTAGACCAGAGAATCATCCATAAAACACCAAAAGGTCCACTACATATTTAGCCATTTCATTTTCATGACCTTTTCGGGAGGTATATACGAAGCACCCACAGGTTATCTTCCACATATTCCACAACCTATAGATCGAATAACGACAGAGCTCGATATTGATTGGAGCCTTTGAGCAGCTATCCTTGCTGAACGATCTATCACACCGGTTCAGGTTAGGAGGGCCTTCTTTGCTTTAGATTCGCAGATCCCGCCATTGCGTGTTGAAAACATAAGATTACCTAACTAGCTTATCTGCATCCCGCGTGTATTCTAGACCACCGGCTGTCTCGACATGACCTCAAGAGGTCGGGTATGGGGAAATTCACTTGCCGATTATCATCCTCGCATGTCACTTTTCTCGTGCATCCCATTCTCCAAAGGATGTACGGGTGGTTGGCTAATTTTGGAATCAAACCCAAGGGAGTTGAGCAGGTTATAAGTCAAAGAGCCCCACCCGCCTTAAGCCCAATGGTACCCACAAAGGGAAAGCGGTCGATTCAAAGACCCCCATAGTACCAAGAAAAATTTCATTTGATGTTGGAAGTTCATCTCTTCCTCAAACTCCTGTTTCCCAGGAAATACCTACAACCAAGACTGGGCGGATGTAATTGTGGTAAGTGATTCTCTTGATTTTCCGCAAGTTTCATCACTTCCTTCTTCTCTTGCATCATCCCTTCCTCCATAATTTCTCTCACTTTTGCTACATTTCATCTTTTCCATCTCCTTCTATGGCCCAAGTATTCTCATCCCTTCCAGCTCTCTCGGTTGGAGAGAATATTGGATCACCTTTCCCTCCTCCACTTCCTTTGTCACTTCCTTTTTCTACGTTCCTTCTTCCAATACTACTGTATCAATTCCCACTGTTGTATTATCAATCACCCCATCCATCATTTCCACCTCTATCCAGACGCCCACGAATGTTCCCAATACCCTTGCTTCAACTCAGACCTTAAGTGCCACACCTACCACTCTATCTTCTTCATTATTAACTATTCTAGAGTGGTTATTTAGGAAAAACCTCAAAGTAGAAGAAGAAGGTGCCTCTAGGAGATGTCATGGATCTCAACATATTGGAGCAAACACCTAAAAGGTAGGCCAAAAGACCAAGGACCATGTCAAACCTGATAGTAAATTCATCCTCAGAGAACGGGTGATAGAGGTCGCCACTCCTACCGAGGGAAAAACCAAGGAAACAATCACGACTGCTGATTATCAGATTTCTAGATTCTCATTAGGAAAGGCCACTCATGAGGGAGCCAAACAGGATGTTCACACTACTCTGGGGCCCTGATGGTGAAATATGACAAGGATAAAGCTACGAAAGACGAGCTAAAGGCTAAGGTCAAACAACTCACCTCTTTGTTACGAGAGTTACACGGCCCATTTCATCTACTGAGTCCTCATCTACTACGGCCTTAATGGTTTCAGCTGCTATTGATGACTTCTCTTATCACGAGCTTGAGAAACTTGGCTAGAAAGGGAGATCAGTAAATGGGTGGATCAAACGAATACTGCAAGAGGCAAATCCTTTGATCAAGGAAGCTCTGACATCTATAATGATTTGCAGGAGGCAAAGATAACTATTCAGAAGATGGATGAGGCTTTCTCTAAGGAAAGTAATAATCTGAATTTGAATCTAGCCACATGGGAAGAGATTAGGGTAGTGGATTCTGACTTGCTCCTTCAGGAAGGGGTGATTGATGATACTTCAAAGTTATTTGAATATCAGAAGGCTATGGAGTTCAGGTGCCAAGTGTTACAAGATTTGATTAAAAAATTGGATGATAAGCGATTAGAGATCACAGACGCCTTGAATGACATATCAGAAGAATTTGATATTGCTCATTGTAAATTCTTCAATGAGAATATCGATGCCCTCCCTGAAGAACAAATTCAGAAAATTTTAAAGACTTGGTAAAATGGGATGACGATGTCACAAGGATTTTCAATTCTTGATTCCATTGATCGAATGGTCTTGTGCTAGAATTTCATTGGAAGGATGACCAAGGTCGTGTTCAAACTGAAGAGAATACCAGCCCGCATTACCAGAGAGATCGAAATAGTGGATGTAGTAAATCACTACGCATGTGGGCCCAAAGATGAAGAAATCCAGGGAATAATCAAACGCTTTTTCGAATACAATCATTCTTCTAGTATGGAAGGAAATCTAGGAGGAGCTCATGAAAAGGTTAACAAGTTGCAAATCCAAATCAAGGTTGAACAGCCATGGAAGGACAAATTCAAGCTCCAGATGGTCAGAGTTGCAGGGTTGACTTGGTCAAACCCTTGCAACAGTTTTTCTATTTTCATGGAAGCTTGTTCCCTTAATTTAATGACATTTCTATTTTTAGTTAAATGTTAGTTAAGGGCCCACTAAATGACTAAATTAGAACTTATAAATAGATGATGCTTAGAGTTCATATATACAATTATTTTAAGATTTTGGTGATTTTACTCTTCAAGCTTGGAAGAGTATTTTAATACATTTGTGAAGACCCTTTTAATTTTATTAATAATTACACTCTTCTATTTGAAAATCTGAATCACTGTGTGAAATAGTTATTTATTACATGCTTTGTGAATGCAATTCCTTTGTATGTTTGAGTAATTTGCCTTTGCTTTAGATTATTTACTATATGTCAAGATCAAGTAATGTGGTTATTTTCTCCTCAGCTGTGATTGTATTGCTCCTGCTGTTGATTAAGGGTTACATTATCTTTATTTTTGCATAAAGTGGATGCTTAAAACATGCTGGTGTTAGTTTTCTAAATAAAGTTATCTGTGTATCTGAACCAAATCAAGTTCTTTCTCTTTTGTATAAGTTCATGGAGGAACGTGTGTTTCTAGTTTGTGGTATTCGTACCCATTTTAGCTATAATAGGTGAAAGTGATTTAGGATGCTAGCATCTCATTCGCATAACCCTTCCAAAAGTTGAACATCCATGTTCTTTGGTGCATCACCACTTCTAGTTTAATATTTATTTCTCTGCAATTTCTCCTTAATCTCAGGAAGAGTCATAGCACTTAGTTCAAATAAAGGAAGTTGGCCTTCTCTGGAGGTTCACCTCGAACCCAAGTCCCACAAGCTTGAGAGGTGATCCCATGTGTCACTATCACACCGAATGTCGTAATTCATTTTAAGGCCATTCGAGGGTGCAATGATTTTGTGACAACAGCTTTTTAGCACGCGTGGTGAGATAGTTAGTACTTCTCTTCTCATTTTTTATCAATCTAAGTACCTAGCGACTCCATATCTCTGGATTTCAAAGTTCATTATATCAACTTATGTGAAGGATTCATACAAGAGCTTCTCCAAGGTAGGGAAATTATCAGTACAGAGCTTTCATTATCCCCTCCAAGAAGAAGAGGTAGAAGTCCTTTAGTCGCCGCACCTATGGATTTTCCTCGTAGGGGAAATCAACTCTCTTCTAACGGACATTTTCTCTACCAAGGCATAATCCATGTAGATTCACAATGGCAGCAAAAATACTTTCCTCCTTTTAATGCTAGCACCACTTGCTGACTTGGCACAGAGAGATGCTATACCAGAATTCCCATTAAAAGTTTGATATTTTTAATGGTGAAACTAATATTTCCCCAGGAACACATACTGGATGTAGCATGCAAGAATTGCGTACAATCACGGTATCATAGAAGATAACATAGCAGTTCGACTTCATGCCACTTCTTTTAAAGGAAGGGCACTTCAATGGTTCAGAAGCTTAAATGCTGGTTCGATTACCACATGGAATGAGTTAGGAACCAAGCTTTGCAAGCAGTTCGAAGACAAAAGTGATCATTTATCCCTCTTAGAACAATTCCATACCATTAAAAGATCTCATCAAGAATATATGAGTGATTTCAATCTTCACTTCACAAAACTTGGAAATGGATCCTGGATCTTGTACGCCCATCTCCACAAAGCACTTTCCTATATTATTTGTGAGCATTGAATAGTGATATTGCCATCCTGATTCAATCAATGGGAGGCAATATTATTCCTGACGTCTATGAAATTGTTGTCACAGCTGAGAATTTCCTAATTCAAGTAAGTAAGTTTACCCTCGAACCTCCTATGCCTATGTTTGTAGAACTCACAAGCCAACAGCTCTTGCACCAATTCCGTTAGCTTCAAATTTAGCAACAACGCTTGCGTCTAACCCCGTAAATGACCTAGCGTGAGGTGAAGTCACCGCCATAAACCTTTGGGAATGAACTTGTGGCAATAAAGAGGCAGCAGTCCCAATATACTCGCCCCTTCCAACCTCAATACCAAACAAATCGTTCTCCCTTTCAAGGAAATAGTTAGTTATAGAACCAAAACATAAGCCAAGCTACCCATAGTAAACCCTTGAATTCTTGAAATCCTTCATTACCAATTCTTCTAGAGCCATAGTTCCCATTCAAAACAATCTCATCCAAGATTATGAATGGTGTTATCCTTGTTCCTAGCCCCATGATCAATCTCTACCCAAATGGAGTTTTGAGTCGAGGCTCTCATGGTCCAAAGCATATCCAAATTCATCAAAATTAGCAATTAAGGTGTGACCCAAGATAATCGAGACTCCACTCACTGAAGAAACCACATTAGTAAATTGGCAATCTGATGATTTCTATGGGCTAAGTATCGACGCCTCCTCGGTGGCTTCAAATACACGTTCCAAGAAAGAGCAATAGAACCACAAGGTTCTAAAGCGACCAAACGTCTACTTCACATCCTCAAGCACAATCCAATGATGAGAAAGATGCGAGGGAGGAAATCACCGAGTATCGACAAGATAATCTCTAAAGAATAACGGACCTGCATTATGATGGTGTTGAATAGACATTTTCCAAGAGAAGATACTAACGCCTAGAAGAGTGTCAACAAGTTAGGGGCAATACCGTTCAGTATCGTAGAATAGATGAAAAAGACTTATTTGAGCGTTACCATGTGGGATGCGCTTTCGATACCATCTCAGCGTAATTTGCTACGAGAAGCTTTAAATATTTTGCACTATTGATAGACCATCGAGTCATGGGGCATCCATATCAACTAGTCTATGTCAACCAAAGACAAAAGGGATTCCTAGAGCAAATAAGCCACCAC
Organism: Taxus wallichiana var. yunnanensis; assembly: GCA_018340775.1. Taxonomy (NCBI): domain Eukaryota; kingdom Viridiplantae; phylum Streptophyta; class Pinopsida; order Cupressales; family Taxaceae; genus Taxus; species Taxus wallichiana. The sequence goes on from CM031243.1 coordinate 607,086,038, forward strand.
CATTTTACATCTCTCTAATCATCGGGGCATTTGATACACGATTGCATGATCGATTCCAGGGGCCGATAGTTCTATCATGCTTTAAAAATTATGGATGTATTGGGATTTCATATACCCCAATTTCAAAAGGAGTAGTTCAATTAGATGGAATGGTAGTCAAGACTGTTGGGATCATTAAAGGGCTACAACTCACCGTCCACGCATGTCCCAATTTTTCATTCACACAGGACATATCGGTAATCGATCTCCTCCTCTTTTCATCATTTGTTATCACGAGGGAAAATTTCTAGGACATATCATCTTGTGGAAGGACTGTCCATCGATCCAGCTAGAATCCATTCAATTATGTCCCTATCTCTTCCAAGCCACAAGAAGGGTTTTCAACTTCAGCTTCCTAGGAACCATTAATTTCGTATGAAGATTCATTCCCCAATTTGCAACAATGGCCAAGCCACTTACAACCATGTTAAAAAAGAATATTCCATTTTCATGGACGAAGGAAGGAAGAGAAAGTTTCAAGGCTATCAAAATAGCCATTTCACAGTCACCCACATTGGTGAATCCTAATTTCAATAAAGACTTCATTCTATATGCCTTTACAAGGCAAGAATGTATTTCAAGGATTCTAACTCAACAGAATGATGATTTGATGGAGCAGCCAACTTCCTTCTTTAGTTAGTCTCTCAAGGAGTATGAGCTCAAATATTTTTTCATCTAGAAATATGTCTTTGTAGTCATTTGAGCTATTAAAAAATTACACACATGTCCAATAACAAGGTGCATTTGATGGTTTCTCACCCAGGCATTAAAGACTTTTTATTAACTAAAGAAATGAATGAGAAATGCACTGGGTGGATCACGAAAGTAATGGAGTGTGATGTACACATCTAAGTCACTAAGCTTCTCAGAGGCAAGGGGTTATGCCAACAGTTGGTTGAAGACATAGAAACTAAAGAGAACAAAGAGGTTGCGCTTCTTAATACTGATAGTGAAAATGATCAGGTTGATTGGTTGACTAAGATGCAAAATTTCCTCCTCTTTGGGGTATATCCTCCAAATATGGATAAGGTTCAATGACGCACCTTCCACCTTCAATCTATTCCATACGTTGTGGTGGATAACGTCCTCTTTCAAACGGATTTGAAAAGTGTCCTCTTACGTTGCATCAAACCAGAACAGGTAAGCAAGATATTGGAGGAATTTCACAACGGCCTTTCGGGAGGGCATTATTCAACACGAACAATGAACTACCAAGATCATGCGGGCCGGTTATCACTGGCCAAACTTATTCAAAGATGCTCATTTTTGGGTAAGGAAATGTAAATAATGTGCCCTCTTTGTGGGAAATAGACGTTGGCGATCACTTCCATTGCATCCCATACATAGGTAGATCAACCTTTCGTTCGATGTGGGGATTGGACTTTATTGGTATGATTAATCCTCCATCCAGTGAAGGACATAAATGGGTTCTTACCACTTACTGATTATTTCACTCACTTGCAGGGTTACTTTCAAAGCGGTGGCTTTGAAGGAAAGCAATGAAAAGGCTATTCTCAAATTTTTAGAAAATATCATGACAAGATTTGGAATTCCATTTACTATTATCTCCGAAAATGCACTGGCATTCCTCGGGATGAAGATAAGTGAATGGGCAGTCAAGAATGGGGTCTACCTCAAGACTTCATCAAACTACTACCCGCAAGGAAACGGGTTGGCGAATCTAGCAATAAGAATTTGATAAGGATCATCAAGCACACAATGGAAGCAAATAAAAGGACCTGGCATACTCAGCTCAAAGTCACCCTATGGACTGACCGAATAATGCCTAAGAAGGCCATTGGGGTTTCACCTTTCGTGATGGTATACAAATGGGAAGCGAAACTACCACTTTCATTGGAAATACCTTCCTTAGACTTGACCTATCGGATCAATTTTATGGAAGATGATGCCTTAACAGTTAGATTCGCTAAACTCATGGAATTAGAAGAGACTCAGAATACAGCTATGTGTACGCTCACACATCACTAGACCTAGGTCAAGAAATATTTTGATAAGAAAGCTTAAATAGATCATTCAAGGAAGGAGAGTTAGTCCTTAAGTGGGATGAAGACCGAGCTAAACCAAGCAAGAATGCCAAGTTTGACGCCCTCTGGAGTGGGCCCTATATTGTCACAGGTTGTAAGGAGGTGAATTCCTTTCATCTATCTAGACTTAACGGAGAAGAATTATCCATTCATGTGAATGGGATACATCTCAAGGCTTGCTTTTGAGAATGTTCCTCCCTATATAGTGTTTTGTCTTTCCTCCAAGTGCTTTGCACATCATTCGCTCATTTTCTTTTGTTTCCTTTTCTTCTTTTCTTTTTTGTTTTGGGACTTCTTTGCCCAATGTTTTTCTTAAGGCTACTAGTCTAGAAAAAGCTTAAGAGTAAGTTTTCCTTGAGGTCACCAAAAATGTTAGCAATTTAACTTACCCTGAAAGATAAGTCAAATAGGTCGGACAAACAATTTTTTAGAGATCCCCTGTATGTTGAATTTCCAAGTCTTAGAGTTTAATAGTGAAATTTTTGGATTTTGAGTTTTCATTTTGGAATTTTTTACAAAATCCGAAAGTCTAAATTTCAAAAAAAGTTCGGGTTTTCAAAATTTGGAGTTTTCGTTCAACTTTTGGTGCTTTGTCTTCATTTTTCCGAAATCAAATCGAAATCCTAAATCCCAAAATTCCAAATTTTGGAGTTTCGGCTTTTAGAACTTTTCATCATCAATTCACATTTTGTTTCCAAATTCTCTGAAAGTCTTAATTCTTGAATTTCCAATCTTCAAACCTTTGGGTTTTTAGGTTTGAACTTCAAAATTTTTCAAGACATTTATTTCTTCACCAACCCCATACAGATTGGAACTTTTCCATAAATGCCGAATTTTTTCTATTTAAGCACACTTTTACGGATCATTTTCACCTAACATCGATCTCGACATCCATTTTTCTTGTCTTTTTTAGCGTCCTTTTCAAGGTATGTTTATTTTGTTATTTCTTTTTTGTTTTAGATTTTCTTGTTGTTCTTGTTCTCGATCCTCATTTTCTTTCTTTTTTTTGTTTCTTCGGTTTCTCGATAATGGACTTCCTACTCACCATGCTCTCTTTTTTTTAGCTATCTACAAGTTTTTAGGTTGTTCACAAAATCATCTCAAAGTAGATCTCGAAGTTTTCACAAAGTGCTTCGTTGAGGAGAGTACTTTACTTTTAAAATTTTGGAAATCATTTTCAGGAAATCATTTCGAGAAAAAGTTCAGAAAATGCATTTCAAAGTCATTTGTGAAAAAATCATTTGAACTTAGTGTTTGACTTTCGGAGAAAACATTTTTGGAGAATTTATTTCAAAAAAACACTTGGAGTTTCAGAAAATTTATTTGGAGGTTTTCATTTTGGAATTTTGAACATTCTCAATTCGGATTTCTTTTGGCATTTTTTCTTTTTAAGACTTTGGAACTTAGTATTTTGGACTTTCCTGAAACATTTTTGGAGTTTTCTTTTAGAAATTTATATTCCATAGAATTTCGAGTTTTTCTTCTTCAAATGCTCGAAATCCGAACTTCATGTTTACTTCTACTTTGAAGTATAAAGAGAAGATGAAGTATTAATTCCTCGAAGTTTCTCCTTAGACTTGCCTATTGTCGATCTAGGCATCATAGGGGACACCGACTTAGGTTAGATTGACTTCCTAGATTTTTGGAACAAAGTAAAGGCTCCTAACAAGAAGCCATGGATGCAGGTAATTTATGATAGCGGGCTTGCCCTTACGGCTAGTTTTCTTGCTTCAATGCATTGTCCCAAGTTTGTTCTAGCATGCAGCTACCCACTTCGATGCAGATTCTATCTCAATTAGGGATGATGATGATAAGGTGGTTATTCACCTATATCCTAATTTCTTTTAAGATCTTCTCAAACTACTTGACATTCCAAACTACACCATTGTTTCACCCGAAAGTGCGGTAGAACATTGGAACAATGATGTTGATTCATGTACTAAGATTGTCTTGAAAAGCTACATGGCTAAGAGCATGACCAAGTTGCCAAAAACCTTGTACATGGTATACTTTATCCAGGAAGTCAATGATATAATCATATTACTAAGCCGAGTCTCAGGCCTCCCAGTTGCGAGGAATTCCAAGAGTGGATGTTTTTATACATTGCCATTATTAAGAAAAACAAGGAGCTTATTAGGTAGGAGAGCATATCGGTTCCATCTGGGTAGAGTGTCAACCACAAACTCATTTTACATGACATCATTCCTGGTCTACGCTGCCGCTGCTATGGGAGATTTCCTGGACTAAATACCAAGGGGGTTCGTAGCACATCCTAGATTTATGATTTCTATCCCTAGCTCACTCTGAGTGAGGGGTGCAAGCACTTTTGATGGGTCAACGATGCTTTCTTCACAGTCCTCTGCTACCACTTTGACAAAGAATTGTATAATCAGATAATTTCCGATGAGGCCTTCAAAGAAGTACGGGAATGGGGAGCTATCTATCTCCAATTCCCCACTTTCACCTACATTCGAATTCCGGTTTTGTTGGTGCCCCAAAAAATTGCCAAGGTGTCCTATGGATAAATGGGTTCTACTAGAGTTGGTTCGGCAACTATTGGATTACCATCAGATCCAAAACAAGCGCCACAAGGTAGGAGTACATTTTCCAGTTTCAATTGGCAGGTATTCTTGTCAAAACATTCACAAGGCCAAGAACGTAGACGTAGAGATGGCCGAGGTAACCCTGTGGACTTTTCATCCAAGAACCAACTTCGACTACTTGGGAAAGTTTGGCGAGACAGGACGTTCATCTTCCCACACATCTCAGTTAGAAGACATCTGGATTCATTTTCGGGATGAGTATATCATCCAGTGAAAAGAGATTATGAAAGATTAGATGTAGATGAAATCCGCCAGTATGGGATAGCTGAAATCCCGATAGATTTGCAGGATGATGGTGAAGTGTTGGACGAAGCATATAAGACCAAGGTATTGCTGATCAACCACTTCCATGGATTGATTGGTATCAAGAAGAATGCTCCAATACAAAGGATAGAGTGGGTCCCATTCTCCAAAGGACTTACAGGTGGTTGGTTACTTTTGGGATCAAACCCAAGGGAGTTGAGCAGGTTATAAGTACAACGCAGCCCCACCATTCTTAAGCCCAATGGTACCCACAAAGGGAAAGCGGTCGATTCAGAAGACCCCCATAGTACCAAGAAAAATTTCATTTGTTGTTGGAAGTTCATCTCTTCCTCAAACTCCTATTTCCCAGAAATACCTACAACCAAGATCAAGCGGATGTAATTGTGGTCAGTGATTCTCTGATTGTCCGCAAGTTCATCACTTCCTTCTTCTCTTCCATCATCCCTTCCTCCATCAGTTCCTCTCACTTCTTCCAGCATTTCATCTTTTCCATCTCCTTCTATGGCCCAAGTATTCTCATCCCTTCCAGCTCTCTCAGTTGGAGAGAATATTGGATCACCTTTCCCTCCTCCATTTCCTTTGTCACTTCCTTTTTCTGCGGTTCCTTCTTCCAATACTACTTGTATCAATTCCCACTATTGTATTATCAATCACCCCATCCATCATTGCCACCTCTATCCAGACGCCCACAAATGTTCCCAATACCCTTGCTTCAACTCAAACCTTAAGTGCCACACCTACCACTCCATCTTCTTCATTATTAACTATTCCATAGTGGTTATTCAGGCAAAACCCCAAGAAGAAGAAGAAGGTGCCTCTAGGAGATGTCATGGATCTCATCATATTGGAGCAAACACCTAAAAGGTAGGCCAAAAGACTAATGACCATCTTAAACTGACGATAAAGAATTGTCTGAGAATGGGTGATAGAGGTCGCCACCCCTGCCAAGGGAAAAACCAGGGAAACAATCACGGCTGCTGATGATCATATTTCCATATTCTCATTGGGAAAGGCCACTCATGAGGGAGCCAAACAGGATGTTCACACTGCTCTGGGGCCCTGATGGCGAAATATGACAAGGATAAAGCTACGAAAGATGAGCTAAAGGCTAAGGTATGGAAGGAAATCTAGGAGGAGCTTGAAACAACGAACGTATTAAATCACTACGCATGTGGGCCCAAGATGAAGAAATCCAGGGAATAATCAAACACTTTTTCAAATACAATCGAGACTCAGTTGTATGGAAGGAAATCCAAGAGGAGCTCGGAAAAGGTGAACAAGTTGCAGATCCAAATCAGGGTTGAATAGCCATGGAAGGACAAATTTGAGCTCCAGAGTGGTCAGAGTTGCAGGGTTGACTCGGTAAAACCCTTGCAACAGTTTTTCTATTTTCATGGGAGTTTGTTCCCTTAATTTAATGACATTTCTATTTTTAGTTAAATGTTAGTTAAGGGCCCAGCTGAAATGACTCCGCCTAAAGACCTTATAAATAGATGATGCTTAGAGTTCATATATATAATTTTTTTGAGATTTTGGTGATTTTACTCTTCAAGTTTGGAAGAGTATTTTCATGCATTTGTGAAGTCCCTTTTAATTTTATTTAGAATTACACTCTGCTATTTGAAAATCTAAATCATTGTGTGAAATAGTTATTTATTACATGCTTTGTGAATGCAATTCCTTTGTATGTTTGAGTAATTTGGCTTTGCTTGATTTATTTACTATATGTCAAGATCAAGTAATGTGGTTATTTTCTCCTCAATATGATTGTATTGCTCTACTTTATTGATTAAGGGTTACATTATCTTTATTTTTGCATAAAGTGGATGCTTAAGATATGTTCGGTGTTAGTTTTCTAAATAAATTTATCTGTGTATTTGAACCAAATCAAGTTCTTTCTCTTTTGTATAAGTTCGAAAAGGAACGTGTGTTTCTAGTTTGTGGTATTCGTACCCTTTTTAGTTACAATAGGTGAAAGTGATTTAGGATGCTAGCATCTCACTCGCATAACCCTTCCAAAAGTTGAACATCCCTATTCTTTGGTGCATCACCACTTCTAGTTTAAGATTTATTTCTCTGTAATTTCTCCTTAATCTCAGGAAGAGTCATAGCACTTAGTTCAAATAAAGGAAGCCGACCTTCTCTGGAGGTTCACCTCGAACCCAAGTCCCACAGCTTGAGAGGTGATCCCATGTGTCACTATCACACTGAATGTCGTAACTCATTTTCAGGCCATTCGGAGGGTGTAGTGATTTTGTGACAATAGTTTTTGGCACGCCCGGTGGGACGAGTTGGTACTTCTCTTCTCATTTTTATCAATCTAAGTACCTGGTGACTCCATATCTCTGGATTTCAAAGTTTAGTATATCAACTTATGTGAAGGATTCATACAAGAGCTTCTCCAAGGTAGGGAAATTATCAGTACACAGAGCTTTCATTATCCCCTCCAAGAAGAAGAGGCAAAAGTCCTTTAGTTGCCGCACCTATGGCTTTTCCTCGTAGGGGCAATCAACTCTGCCTGATGGACATTTTCCTCTACCAAGGCATAATCCACATAGATTCATAATGGCATAAAATACTTGTCCTCATTTTAATGCCATGACCCCTTGCAGTTGGCACGAGAGAGATACTATACTAGCAGCTGCCCTTAAAAGTTTTCCATTTTTTAATGGTGAAACTAATATTTCCCCTCAGGAACACATCTTGGATGTAAGAAGCATTTGCATAGTTCACAGTATCACAGAAGATAACATAGCATTTGACTTCATGCCACTTCTTTTAAAGGAAGGGCACTTGATGGTTCGAAGCTTAAACACTAGTTCGATTACCACATGGAATGAGTTAGGAACCAAGCTTTGTAAGCGGTTCAAGACAAAAATGATCATTTATCCCTCGTAGAACAATTCCATAGCATTAAAATATCTTCTCAAGAATATATGAGTGATTTCAATCTTTGCTTCGACAAAACTTGGAAATGAATCCCGGCTCTTGTACGCCCATCTCCACAAAGCACTTTCCTATATTATTTGCAAGCATTGAATAGTTATATTTCCATCTGATTTAATCAATGGGAGGCAAATATTGTTCTTAGCGTCTATGAAATTGTTATCACAAATAAAATTGCCTAATTCAAGTAGGTAGGATTTCCCCTCAGCCTCCTATCCCTATGTTATCGAACTCACAAGCCAACAACCAGCTCTTGCACCAATTCCAAAGAGCTTCAATTCAGCAACCACGCTTGTGTCTACCCTGTAAATGACCTAGCTGAGGTGAAGTCACTGATTCAAAATATTTGGGAACGAACTTGTGGCAATAAAGAGGCAAAAGTCCCAATATACTCACCCCTTCCAACCTAAATACCAAATGAATCATTCTCCCTTTCAAGGAAATGGTTAGTTATAGAACCAAAACATAAGCCAAGCTACCAATATTAAACCCTTGAATTCTCAAAATCCTTCTACTACCAGTTCTTCTAGAGCCATAGTTCTCGTTCAAAACAATCTCATCCAAGATTATGAATGGTGTTATCCTTGTTCCCAACTCCACAATTAGAATCTCTATCCAAATGGAGTTTTGAGTCAGGCTCTCATGGTCCAAAGCATATCCAGCCCATCAAAATTAGCAGTTGAGGCCACAACCCAAGATAATCAGACTCCACTCACTGAAGAAACCACATTAGTAAATTGGCAATCTGATGATTTCTGTGGGCTAAGTACCGACGCCTCCTCGGTGGCTTCAAATACGTGTTCCAAGAAAAGAGCAATAGAACCACAAAGTTCTAAAGCTGACCAAGCATCTACTTCACATCCTCAAGCACAATCTGTGACAGAGAAAGATGTAGGGAGGAAATCACCGGAAGTATCCACAAGCCAATCTCTAAAGAATAACGGACCTGCAGTTATGACGGTGCCGAATAGACATTTTCCAAGAGAAGATACTAACACCCAGAAGAGCGTCAGCAAGGTAGGGGCAATACCATTCAATATCGTAGAACAGATGAAAAAGACTAATTTGAGCGTTACCATGTGGGATGCGCTTTCGATACCATCTCAACGTAATTTGCTACGAGAAGCTTTAAATAGTTTTGGCACTACTGATAGACCATCGAGTCATGGGGCATCCATATCAACTAGTCTATGTCAACCAGAGACAAAAGGGATTCCTAGAGCAAATAAGCCGCCGCCATTTTACATCTCTCTAATCATCGGAAATCATTTGGTACACAATTGCATGATCGATTCTGGGGCCAGTAGTTCTGTCATACCTAAACAAATTGCGGACGTATTGGGGATTTCATATACCCCAATTTCAAAAGGATTATTTCAATTAAATTTAATGGTAGTCAAGACTGTTGGGATCATTAAAGGCCTACAACTCACCGTCCATGCACGCATGTCCCAATTTTTCATTCACACAAGACATATTGGTCATCGATTTGCCTCCTCTTTTCATCATTTGCTTATCACGATACTTCACCACCAAAATGGGTGGTTATTTATCAACAAACTAGTCACACATGATTTTAAGAACTCAGTACGGGACGAAGGTGACTATAGGAGCTAAACCCATCTGCCACAACCATGTGGAACCATACACAGTCAAGCCCATAAATGGAAATTATGCCATTGGTGAACCTAGAGAGGAAGACGCAGACCACGAGCCGACTACTTTCATAGAGGAGGTTCCTGACACATTCCTTGATGAAGTGAGTACAAGATCACCAATATGACCCATATGACGACTTGCTGGCAAATGAAGAATCTGGTCTGTTGTTTTTAGAAGAGACTGGATTGGGAACATACTGTGTACATGAGGAAGGTGTGATTGTTCCACAATTGGTCAAAGCACCAGCGATTCCGAGGGACTATGGAAACTTTTCTTTGATGGCTCAAGGAGTAAAAATAGATCCGGTGCAGGAGTTATGTTGATCTCTCCAAAAGGAGATAAATATTTCTCATCCTTCTGATTGCAGTTTAGTTGCACCAACAATGTTGCTGAGTACGAAGCCCTAGTGCAAGGGATCTAGCTGGCTCGAAAGAGGGGAATCAAGGCTCTGACTGTGTTTGGAGATAGTGAATTGGTTTTCATCAAGTAACAACGCGTGCGTAGCACATCCAAGAACGATCTTCTAAGATCATACAAAAATCAAGTTTGGGATCTAATTGAAGATTTTGAGGCTTTTGGAATTCATGCAATTCCCAGAAGTCAGAATCAAGATGTTGATAGGCTGGCCACGGTGGGCTCACAATATGACATACCTATTGATATCATGGAGGAAAGACAAAAAAATTCAAAATGGTAGTTCGTCCTGCAATACCCGACAACATAAGTAGTTGGCAAGTATTCAACAATGATGAACAAATTGTCCTTTTCCTACAACAAGAAGCAGAGTTCGCGGTCAAACATCAGAATAGATTTAAGGAATCCTATGGCGATCAAGTCATCCAGTTGAAAGGAAATAAGTTACCAAAATGCCTGGTCACTCTCGAATCCATTTTTGATACAGATGATCAGGTCAAGCGGCAAGGCACTAACATGACAATCAAAGAGGAAGATTTCGAGGAGATCGAGGTAGCTAGCGAGAAATTTCTAAAGATTGGAAAAGTGTGCACTAACCAAGAAAAGAAATCTTTCACTGAGTTGTGTCAAGAATACCACGACATATTTTCTTGGAGTTATAAGGATCTGTGTGGTTTTGATCCAGGCTTAGCACAACATACTATTAAACTGAATCCAGTTTTAAGCCAGTTCGTCAAAAGCAGAGGCCAATCAACCCTCGAATTGAGCCACTAATGCAAAAAGAACTAACAAAGCTCATTGAAGCCTGCATAATTTTTCCCATCAAACATTCATCATGGGTGGCCAATTTGGTACCTGTAAGAAAGAAGAATGGTGAAATTCGATTGTGCATGGACTTTAGGGATTTGAATCACACCTCGCTAAAAGATCACTACCCTCTGCCGTCAATGGAACAGATTCTTCAGACAGTATCAGGGGCCCAAAGGTTTTCTTTACTTGATGGATATTCAGGGTATAATCAAATTTGAGTCCAAGAATCTGATCAATTCAAGACAACATTTACTACTAAATGGGGCACTTATGCTTACAACAAGATGTCATTCGGGCTATCTAATGCAGGGGCTACTTTCCAAAGAGCTATGGATATGGCATTCAAAGGACTTATCAACAAAATTATCTTGGTTTACCTCGATGATATAATTGTCTATTCCAAGCATGTTGAGGACCATATTGCACATCTATGAAAGGTTTTCCAAAGATGCAGAGACTTTGGGGTCTCATTGAATCCTAAAAAGTGTATTTTTGTAGTTCAGGAGGGAAAATTTCTAGGACATATCATCTCTGTGGAAGGACTGTCCATCGATCTAGCCAGAATCAGGTCAATTATGTCCCTATCTCTTCCGAGTCACAAGAAGGGTCTTCAGAGCTTCCTGGGAACCATTAATTTTGTATGAAGATTCATTCCCCAATTTGCAACAATGGCCAAGCCACTTACAACCATGTTAAAAAAGAATATTCCATTTTCATGGATGAAGGAAGGAAGAGAAAGTTTCGAGGCTATCAAAACAGCCATTTCACAGGCACCCACATTGGTGAATCCTAATTTCAATAAAGACTTCATTCTCTATGCCTTTGTAGGGTAGGAAAGTATTTTAGGGATTCTAACTCAATAGAATGATGATCTGATGGAGCAGCCAATTGCCTTCTTCAGTCAGTCTCTCAAGGAGTATGAGCTCAAATATTTGTTCATCGAGAAATAGGTCTTTGCAGTCATTCGAGCTCTAAAAAAATTTAGACACATGTTGTCCAATAACAAGGTGCATTTGATGGTTTCTCACCCAGGCGTTAAAGAATTTTTATTGAATAAAGAAATGAATGAGAAATGCGCTTTGGGTGGATCATGAAAGTAATGGAGTACGATGTACACATCCAAGTCACTAAGCTTGTCAGAGGCAAGGGGTTATGCCAACAGTTGGCTGAAGACATAGAAACTAAAGAGGACAAAGAGGTTGCGCTCCTCAATACTGATAGTGAAAATGATCAGGTTGATTGGTTGACTAAGATGCAAAATTTCCTCCTCTTTGGGGTATATCCTCCAAATATGGATAAGGTTCAATGACACACCTTCCGCCTCCAATCTATTCCATACATTGTTGTGGTGGATAACGTCCTCTTTCGAAAGGATTTGAATGGCGTCCTCCTACGTTGCATCAAACCAACCTAGGTAAGCAAGATATTGGAGGAATTTCACAATGGCCTTTCGGGAGGGCATTATTCAACATGAACAATGGCTACCAAGATCATGCGGGCCGGTTATCACTGGCCAGACTTATTCAAAGATGCTCATTTTTGGGTAAGGAAATGTAAATAATGTGCCCTCTTTGTGGGGAAACAGAGGTTGGCAGCACTTCTGTTGCATCCCATATAGGTAGATCAACCTTTCGTTCAGTGGGGATTGGAATTTATTGGTATGATTAATCCTCCATCCAGTGAAGGACATAAATGGGTTCTTACCGCTACAGATTATTTCACTCACTGGACAGAAGCAGTGGCTTTGAAGGAAAGCAATGAAAATTTGTTCTCAAATTTTTAGAAAATATCATGACAAGATTTGGAATTCCATTTACTGTTATCTCTGACAATGCACTGGCATTCCTCGGGATGAAGATAAGTGAATGGGCAGTCAAGAACGGGGTCTACCTCAAGACTTCATCCAACTACTACCCGTAAGGAAATGGGTTGGCCGAATCTAGCAATAAGAATTTGATAAGGATCATCAAGCGCACAATGGAAGAAAATAAAAGGACCTAGCATACTTAGCTCAAAGTCACCCTGTGGGCTGACCAATAACACCTAAGAAGGCCATTGGGGTCTCACTTTTCATGATGGTATACGACGGGAAGCGAAACTCCCACTTTCGTTGGAAATAACTTCCTTAGACTTGGCCTATCGGCTCGAGGTTATGGAAGATGATGCCTTAATAGTGAGATTCGTTGAACTCATGGAATTAGAAGAGACTCGGAATACAGCTATGTGTATGCTCGCACATCACCAGACCCAGGTCAAGAAATATTTTGATAAGAAAGCTTCAGATAGATCATTCAGGGAAGGAGAGTTAGTCCTTAAGTGGGATGAAGACCGAGCTAAACCAGGCAAGCATGCCAAGTTTGACGCCCTCTGGAGTGGGCCCTATATTGTCACAGGTTGTAAGGAGGTGAATTCCTTTCATCTATCTAGACTCAACGGAGAAGAATTACCCATTCATGTGAATGGGATACATCTCAAGGCTTTCTTTTGAGAATGTTCCACCCTGTATAGTGTTTTGTCTTTCCTCCAAGTGCTTTGCACATCGTTCGTCTTGTTTTCTTTTGTTTCCTTTTCTTCTTTTGTTTTGTTGTTTTGGGACTCCTTTGCCCAATGTTTTGCTTAAGGCTACTTGGTCTAGAAAGCTTAGTAGGAAAGTTTTCCCTGGAGGTCGCCAAAAATGTTAGCAATTTAACTTACCCTGAAAGATAAGTCAAATAGGTCGAATAAACAATTTTTAGAGATCCCCTGTATATTGAATTTCCAAGTCTTAGAGTTTAATAGTGAAATTTTTAGATTTTGAGTTTTCATTTTGGAAGTTTTTAGAAAATCCGAAAGTCTGAATTTCTAAAAAAAAATTTAGGTTTTCGAATTCGGAGTTTTCATTCAACTTTTGGTGCTTTGGCTTCATTTTTTCCGAAATCCGAAATTCTCGAAATTCTAAATTTTTGGAGTTTCAGGTTTCAGAACTTTTCATCATCAATTCACATTTTGTTTCCAAATTCTCTGAAGTCTGAATTCCCAAATTTCCGAATCTTCGAACCTTTGGGTTTTTCGGGTTTGAACTTCAGAGTTTTCTTGAGCATTTATTTCTTCACCAACCCCATACGGATCGGATCTTTGCCATAAATGCCAGGTTTTTCTATTTAAACTCAATTTTCTACGGTCATTTTCACCTGACAATGATCTCTGACATCCATTTTTCTTGTCTTTTTAGCGTCCTTTTCAAGGTATGTTTATTTTGTTATTTCTTTTTGGTTTTAGATTTTTTGTTGTTTTTGTTCTCGTTCCCCATTTTCTTTCTTTTTTGTTTTTTCTTCGGTTTCTTGATAATGGACTTCCTACTCACCATGTTCTCGTTTTTTAGCTATCTCTAGTTTTTTAGGTTGTTCGCAAAATCATCTCAAGGTAGATCTCGAGTTTTCGTAGAAGTGCTTTAGAGGAGAGTACTTTACTTCAAAACTTTTGGAAATCATTTTCGGAGGAAATCATTTCAAGAAAAAGAGTTCGGGAAAATGCATTTCGAGGTCATTCGGAAAAAATCATTTGAGCTTAGCATTTCGGACTTTCAGAGAATTTCTTTAGAAAAATTCACTTCGGTGTTTCGAGGAAATGCATTTCAGAGGGTTTTGTTTCAGAATTTTGAACATTCTCAGTTCGGGATTTCTTTCGGCATTTTTTATTTTTGGACTTTCAAAACTTAGCATTTTGGACTTTCGGAGAAACATTTTGGAGTTTTCTTTGAGATTTCTATTCCACACACTTTCGAGTTTTTCTTCTTCTGCGTGTGAAATCCGAACTTCATGTCTACTTCTACTTGAAGGATAAAGAGAAGATGAAGTATTCATTCCTTGGAGTTGCTCCTCAGACTTTCCTATCATCTGATCTAGGCAACATAGGGGACACTGACTTAGGTCAGATTGACTTCCCATATTTTTGGAACAGAGTAAAAGCTCTAACAAGAAGCCATGGATGCAGGTAATTTATGACAATGGGCTTGCCCTTGCAGCTAGTTTTCCTACTTCAATGCATTGTCCTGAGTTTGTTCTAGCTGTAGCTGCCCACTTCGATGCAGATTCTATGTTAGTTAGGGATGATGATGATAAGGTGGTTATTCACCTAGATCCTAATTTCTTTGAAGATCTTCTCGGACTACCTAAAATTTTGAACTATGCCACTATTTCACCCGAAATCGCGGTAGAACACTGGAACAATGATGTTTATTCATGTACTAAGATTGTCTTGAAAAGCTACTTGGCTAAGAGCATGACCAAGTTGCCAAAAACCTTGTAGACAGGTATAATTCATCCAAGAAGTCAATGACATAATCATATTACTAAGCCGAGTCTCGGGCCTCCCAAATGAGAGGAATTCCAAGAGTGGATGTTTTTATACATTGCCACTATCAAGAAGAACAAGGAGCTTATTAGGTGGGGAGAGCATATCAGTAGCTCCATCTGCTATCAGTTGGGTAGAGTGTCAACCATAAACTCATTTTACATGACATCATTCTGGTCTACGTTGCTTCTTCTTCTTATGGGAGATTTCCGTAGACTGAATACCAAGGGGGTTCACAAAGACATCCCAGATTTATGATTTCTATCCCCAGCTCACTCTGAGTGAGGGTGCAAGCACTTTCGACGGGTCAACGATGTTTTCTTCGCAGTCCTCCACTACCACTTTGACAAATAATTGTACAATCAGAGAATTTCTGATGAGGCCTTCAAAGAAGTATGGAACGGGAGATATCTATCTCTAATTCCCCACTTTCACCTACATTTGAATTTCAGGTTTCTTTGGTGTCCCCAACAAATTGCCAAGGTGTCCTACAGATAAATGGGTTCTATTGGAGTTGGTTCAACAACTATTGGATTACCATCGGATCCAAAACAAGTGCCACAAGGCAGGAGTACATTTTCCAATTTCAATTGGCAGGTATTCTTGTCAAAACATTCACAAGGCCAAGAACGTAGACGCGAGAGATGGCCGAGGTAACCCTATGGACTTTTCATCCAAGAACCAACTTCAACTACTTGGGAAAGTTTGGTGAGATAGGACGTTCATCTTCCCACACATCTCAGTTAGAAGACATCTAGATTCATTTCGGGATGAGTATATCATCCGGCAAAGAGATTATGAAAGATTGGATGTAGATGAAATCTGCCAGTATGGGATAGCTAAAATCCCGATAGATTTAGGATGATGGTGAAGTGTTGGACGAAGCATATAAGACCAAAGGTATTTCTGATCAACCACTTCCATGGATTGATTGGTATCAAGAAGAATGCTCCAATACAAAGGATAGAGTGGGTCCCATTCTCCAAAGGACTTACAGGTGGTTGGCTACTTTTGGGATCAAACCCAAGGGAGTTGAGCAGGTTATAAGTACAGCAGCCCCACCAGTCTTAAGCCCAATAGTACCCACAAAGGGAAAGTGGTCGATTCAGAAGACCCCCACAGTACCAAGAAAATTTCATTTGTTGTTGGAAGTTCATCTCTTCCTCAAACTCCTGTTTCCCAGGAAATACCTACAGCCAAGACTGGGGTGGATGTAATTATGGTCAATGATTCTCTTGATTATCCATGAGTTCATCACTTCCTTCTTCTCTTCCATCATCCCTTCCTCCATCAGTTCCTCTCACTTCTACCAGCATTTCATCTTTTCCATCTCCTTCTATGGCCCAAGTATTCTCATCCCTTCCAGCTCTCTCGGTTGGAGAGAATATCGATCACCTTGGGAAGAGATTAGGGCGGTCCTCCACTTCCTTTTCACTACCCTTTGATACTTCAAAGTTATTTCTATCGAAGGCTATATGTAGTTCATGTCATTTACCAGATTTGATTCAATCACCCCATCCATCATTGCCACCTTAGAGATCACAGATGCCCACAACATATTCCCAATTTGCTTGATTGTAAATTCTTGACCTTAATATCGTGCCACTCCCTAAAGAACAAATCTTCTTCATTATTAAAGACTATTCCAGGATGACGATTCACAGGATTTTTAATTCCAAGCGGATTGAAGAATGGTCTTCTGCTTAGAAATGTCATAGGAAGGATCTCAAGGTTGTGTATTAGAGAGAAACACCTAAAAGGTAGATCAAAACAATGGAACATCAAACGCATGTGGTCCCGAAGATGAATTCATCCGTATAATCAAACGATTTTTAAAGGTCACCACCCCTTCTATGGAAAAACTAGAGGAAACAATCACGAAGGTTAACAAGTCAGCAAATCCAAATCCTCATTGGAAAGGCCACTCAAGGACAAATTTGAGCCAAACGAGTTGCGAGGTCACTCGGTAAAACCCTTGCGCTTTTCTATTTTCATGGGAGCTTGTTCCCTTAATGACATTTCTAAGTAAATGTTAAAGGATAAAGCTAAAAGATGAGCCTAAAGAACTTATAAATCGATGACTTAACTCACCTCTAATTTTTTTGAGATTTTTGTGATTTTACTCTTGGCCCATTTTTCATCATTTGTGAAGTCCCTTTTATTTTATTAAGAATTACACTCCGCTATTTGAAAATCCTTAATCACGGTTTGAAATGTTATTGATGACTTCTGCTTATCATGAGCTTCCTTTGTATGTTGCAGTAATTTGCCTTTGCTTGATCGGTTTATGGGTGGATCAAGAATCAAGTAATGTGGAAATCCTTCTCCTCAAGGAAGCTCACGCTCTGTCTATAATGATTTGTCTAGGGGTTAAGATAATCTATTATTTTTGCAAAAGATGGATGAGGCTTTCTTGGTGTTAGTTTTCTAACTAAGTAAAAATCTGAATTTGAATCTAGCCACATGGGAAGAGATTAGGGTAGTGGACTCCGACTTGCTCCTTCGAGAAGGGGTGATTGATGATACTTCAAAGTTATTTGAATATCGAAGGCTATGTAGTTCGGTGTCAAGTGTTACAATATTTGATTTAAAAAATGGATGAAAAGCGATTAGAGATCATAGACACCTTGAACGACATATCGGAAGAATTTGATATTGCTCATTGTAAATTCTTCGATGAGAATATCGATTCCCTCTAAAGAACAAATTCGGAAAATTTTAAAGACTTGTAAAATGGGATGACGTTGTCACAAGGATTTTTAATTCTGATTCCATTGATCGAATGGTCTTGTGCTAGAATTTCATAGGAAGGATGACCAAGGTTGTGTTCAAATTGAAGAGAATACTAGCCCGTATTACCAGAGAGATCAAAACAGTGGATCGTAGTAAATCACTACGCATGTGGGCCCGAAGATGAAGAAATCCAGGGAATAATCAAATGCTTTTTCAAATACAATCAGAGACTGGCTATATGGAAGGAAATCCAGGAGGAGCTATGAAAAGGTTAACAAGTTGCAAATCCAAATCAGGGTTGAACAACCATGGAAGGAAAAATTTGAGCTCTAGAGCGGTCAGAGTTGCAGGGTTGACTCAGTCAAACCCTTGCAACAATTTTCTATTTTCATGGGAGCTTGTTCCCTTAATTTAATGACATTTCTATTTTTAGTTAAATGTTAGTTAAGGGCCCAACTGAAATGACTCAGCCTAAAGAACTTATAAATAGATGATGCTTAGATTCATATATAATTTTTTCGAGATTTTTGTGATTTTACTCTTCAAGCTTGGAAGAGTATTTTCATGCATTTGTGAAGACCCTTTTAATTTTATTAAGAATTACACTCTTATTTGAAAATCTGAATCACTGTGTGAAATAGTTATTTATTACATGCTTTGTGAATGTAATTCCTTTGTATGTTTGAGTAATTTTCCTTTGCTTCAGATTATTTACTGTATGTCAAGATCAAGTAATGTGGTTATTTTCTCCTCAGCTGTGATTGTATTGCTCCTGCTGTTGATTAAGGGTTACATTATCTTTATTTTTGCATAAAGTGGATGCTTAAGATATGCTGGTGTTAGTTTTCTAAATAAAGTTATTTGTGTATCTGAACCAAATCAAGTTCTTTCTCTTTTGTATAAGTTCGACAAAGGAACGTGTGTTTCTAGTTTGTGGTATTCATACCCTTTTTATTTACAATAGGTGAAAGTGATTTAGGATGCTAGCATCTCATTCGCATAACCCTTCCAAAAGTTGAACATCCCTGTTCTTTGGTGCATCACCACTTCTAGTTTAATTTTTATTAGGCCACTTGAAACCGCCACCACCCCTGCCATCCTCTGGAAAATTCCCGTAGCTCACCTCACCATTATTACATGTGAGGAAGTTGACCCCGAGGAAGAAACTACTCTTTGGGTTGGAGATTCTGAGACTAAGAAAGATCTTCTGGTTTGGGGTGGCCGGATGATAAGGATCCACCCGCCTCGGGCATGTTTGCTACTGCTGCTTGATTTTGCCTTTGTTTTTTTTAGGGTGATGTTTTTTGTTTCATTGTACTTTCCTAGGCTTGGCCTAGTTTGAATTTTTTTGTCATAGGCTTGGCCTAGTTTGTTCATGGTTTTGGGCATTCTCTCATACCGCTCATTTTTTTGTTGAAATTATCTTGTATCTTATTGCATTAATATAATATAATATATTTTTCATCAAAAAAAAATAAAAGGACATGGAACATTGAGACCATGTTACCCCCTCAATGTGAACTTTCCATTTATTCACACAAATCGAGAACTATAAAATCATACTGCACACAACTAAAATAGGAACTCTAAAAAAGCACACACTGGAAATCAAATAATGAAAGCAAACTCACAAACACATTTTCACCACACTTGGTGTGACCCTATCATTGGTGACTGGTGAGAGGTCATTGATTGACATCTAGTCTCCTATGCCTCCGTCCTCCAGTGTCTCATTGCTTACTCGATGCATGTGTCGATGAAGCTCAATTATTTACACATTCTTTATTATTTCATCCTTCCATCTCGCAATGTGAAAAACATTATTTTTGGAACTTTATTTCCACCAAAAATGCGTCCCTAAGGCAATTTTTGTTTTTTACAAATTATTTGACTTTTGACTTGACTTGACCAAATTTACTCTTTATTTTGATAAACATATAAAATGACTCTAAACAACAATATTTCACTGGTAAGCATCTACTTTGAAGAGGCTCTTGCTGGAAAGTGTCAAAATCCGGCACCTGTTCCCCTAACTCCTCTTTCCAGGTGACCTCCTCTTTCATAATAAATTTATTACAGCAGATGACATTTCATTGCAAGGAATGCTTTGTCGGCCACTGTCTGTATTCCCCGACAGATTTTCATCGGCATAAATTTTCCCAGCACGGTTTCCAGGATCAAGTTTCCGCGTCAATGCCACTTGGTCTGGGTGTGCACCTTTGTGGAATATGCATTCGAAATAGCCACACTATCTTAGAAGGATTTGATAATAGCTTATGACCAGAAATATGTTGCCCACTGCGCTTACTATTGAGATAAGTCTTGTACTAAGAGGGTAGGGTCCTCAGAGGAGGCAGGGGGTTAGATGAACTCATTGGAGCCACTTTTTTTCCTGTTTTTGGGCTTAGGAGGGAGATTCGATGCGGGATCCATTAGAGATTCTGTTGCGATCTGTTAAGAATGGAGAAGGTGAGATTTATGGAGCGGGAACAGGAGTTGTTTTACTTTGCTCAACAGCTCGCCATAACTGTTCTTGCAAAATAAATATATATACAAAAATATGTTGAGAAGGGTGAAGACCAAAAATGGGAAGTGAAGCGAATGAGGAGGAATGAAATGCGAGAAATTGGGTGACCTATTTTGATCAAAATTCAAAACTAGTGGGCATTTGTTTGAGTTGCTCTGTACCCAATCATTTTAATTATTAGCATTTGTTCGTGAAGAAGCTCACTACAGAAGGTCCATAGAATATAACAAGTTTACAATTTATGAAAGGAATCACGGAAAATAACAAATTTATGGCCCTGTTTGTGTAAATTTGTGAACAAGTTTCCAAATTCACCCGATATATTTTCAAAGGGCAGGTGGAAGGCTAGAAAAGTGGTAAATGTCATACATAAAAGGGTGGGATCATCTTTTGTTATCTGTTAAGTTGTTAACATAATAGAATATATTGTATTTTAATGTATAAACCCTCTCTTAACAATAACAAATATGGCATTTGTGAATTATGACTCTTAATAAGAACAATATATCTATTATTCGCTTTGTAAAGATAAAGGCTAAAACTTGGGATGATAGACACCTAATCAACCTCACTAAGGCAATGAAATGAGACATTGTTTATGCTAATTGAAAGACGAACATGGAGGGTTCTATGGCCATGTGCCCACCCACATAAGGAATGTTCTTAGCATTGTTAGGCTTGTGGGCCCGCATCCTTATTTCTTCGACTTTGATAGGTTGTGGGTGAGGGCACTAGTAATAATGATCTCCACTTGGATCAACAAAGGAAAAAATGACTCCTCACAATGGTCTTTACTCGTTTATCCCCTCATAGTAATTATTGTTGGTAAGGTCTAAGAGAATTCCATTGCACCAAATTCATTTGAAGTATGATCTCGACCTTATCTCTTATTTATTTATATCTTGAGATTAGAACCTTATTGGACTGCTTGGCAACATCTTTTCAACCTGCATCATACGCACAATTGGACCACAGTCCATTCGATTCTCTTCATGTTTCTTATTAGTTGGTGACAAAAAATGTTATAGAGAAATGTCCCAAAATTTTCATATAGTCAAGATATTACTATTCTTAGATTGACTTTGTAAAACATAGCTATCATTTTCGCGTCATACAACCTCCTACCAACTCTTCACACAATCCTCTAACACTCTTAGAATCCAATCAAATGTCACATCATTTGAAGTTCTTATTACATTGGAGTGATTGGACCAAAAAATTGTATCTTTTTTCTTAAATATTATGATTGTTAGGTTGTGGAGCATGTTTTCATGTGAGAAAGTGTTGAAGAATGTACACTAAGAGTATTTTACACTTTCCACATTTGTCTCACCAAGGTTTGAGGCACAACCCCGAGAAAAAATATTTTGGCCTTAAAACGTGCCCGATATATTAGGAAATGTGCTTTTCTCATATGGGCGGGATTTTGACCCATAGGTTTATGGGATGGTTTTGGCCCATGGTTTTGATACCCATGGTTTTGTAAAACTGCTTAAGTATTTGTCTACTTATATGGTTTTGTGCATATGGTAGGTAATATGTAACATTGTAGATGTGTCTAAATTCGGGTGTGAATTATGTAGAGTTTGTTGAGCATAGCTCCAAACAAATCTAGGTATTGTATTGAGAGAGCGGTGGCTTGTAATAAAATATGAGCAAGTGATTCTTGGTGGATGTAGCCCAAATTGGGTGAACCATGTTAAATATTGTCTCTTTGTGTTGTGTTATTTTATTCTACACTTTTATTTGAGATCTGTAATATTTTATGCATATTAGTTTCTACTGTTGCGATTCTATGAGGGATTATTCCACATATTTTATCCCTTATTTCCTATACAATGAGTGGATGGAATTAGGTGGATATCCCTTTACCATTGTTTTCATGACCCATCTCCCCATTATCGGTAGGAATTGATATATTTGCATCAAATTTTACACATTTCCCCATCTTCATTCTCATGCGCTATATGATATGATTTAATCAAATTCTAGGTTTTTTCAAGTAAAGATTTATGTTTTAAATTATGGAGTAACCTCACATATATCGACAGCGCTAATAATCATGTCTGCAACTCTTTGAATGCAAATATTAGTTAATAAATTTGAGTACAAGTATAAAATTATTAACAATATAATGAATCACACGAGATGATTTTTCCGTCTCTGCCAAAATACAAGTCATAACCTAAAATGATGTGCGGAAAAAGGAAATTGTGCTTCAAATTTTAGATTTTAAGCAAACCAAGAGGATGCTTTGGACTGTAATGACATTCATGCTCTCGATGATCACACCTTCCAAGTCAAGTTACACAGGGCATTTTTTAGAGAGTTATTTAATTATGCATGTATCATGTTCATGTTTTAAACTATAAATAATTACTATTTCATATCTTTCTTTGTAAGCTTCAAGTGTTTGACCAAATGATAAAACATGGCATATCATAATTGCCACTTACAAAAGACATGGTCATCCTCAAGAGCCATTGAAACTATTTCACCATATGCAACAAACAAATGGCCATCCTAATCGATTCACCTTTGACATCATATTTTAAAAATGGGGTTGATGAATTGGCCTTGTAAAATTGCAAGTGAATGCATTTCACAGGTATAAATTCAAACTTTGAATTCTTTTCCATCATCATCTTAGCTTGTGCCAAAGTGTGATATTTTCATATATTCTTTGTTGGGTACAATTGACATTGATATTAAAAAGGGACAAAAATTAAACATTGTTTCATCAAATGCATCCAAAGGATATTCAACTAATCATCTAAGCTTTACCAACATTTTCATAGGCTATGGAAAACTAAGAGTTATGAAAAAGTGAATGGACATCAATTGAGTTATACTAGGAAGAATTTTGTGTTGATTGTTGTAGTTGTACCACATTGTCCACTCCTCCGCATCACACAAACTTAAAACAATTTAAGATAGTCAACATTACATTGTAAATTATAATTCTAACAAACTTAACATCGTCATCCTCTCGAAGCTTAAGTTGCAACTCATGTGCAATTACTAATTATCCCTACATTGACATTTGTGTTTTGATGACATACACAATGTTACATTTGAACAATAGACATTGTTAGACAATTTAAAAAGTAACTAACCATGTATACTATTAACAAACAATATTAAGACTTTATCCTTAAGGCTATAGATATTGGAGACTAAACAAATTATAACACAATAAAACCTAAAGACTTGATTTAAAAGAATACTATACAAAACTAATAGACCAACTTTAAAAAAAGGAATATTGATCAAACTCACTCATGACAAAAATTTAAAACTTGATAGGATGAACTTTTTGAATACATATGACACCAATAGCTATGCTCCACTTAATTTGCACCTATGTATGGTGCCCCCTCTATCATGGTTCCTATGGACCATTCCACATGCTGGTCCCCGAAATCTTGATGTCAAGCCAGAAACCATGGTGGGGACCACACAATAGGGGAATACATTCTAAAAAATGACATGGCAAAAGTGATGGGGACGTCATTTGCCAACTATTTGATTTTGAATTATTGATGTTTGTACCCCCACCCCCTCCACGCCAATGCATCATACCACGTCTTTTGAATCATTTCCAATCCTGCATCAATTCATGAGGAGAGGGAAGCCGAAACCAAATTACCTGTGACAGGGAAAGAAGAAGAAGAAGACCACCGTATTCACCCAACAACTTGATAGTTTTCTCTACATTTGTGTTTTTGAGGAAGAAGAAATAAGGGTAGCCGTCATCATCAATGGAGGGAGCCATCCTTACACTGTGAGTGAGCTAGAGGAGTTAGTTGCAGAGGACATCGTTTCTCTCCCCGTAAGTTTAAAATCCCCTATCCATGGCTACCAGTAACCATACCATTTCATAGATTCATGGTATGGTTCTATTTTGTAATGGAATTATTTTGTGTATTAATTTCATATTGTGCCTTTGTTTTACTTCCGTGGTTTTCAAAAAAATTTTTGCTAGTGGTAAATATAGACTGTAAAATACCATATTATCGATCTATCCAGACCCATATACTCTATTTTATACCAGTCTAAATACTCTATTTTATCCATATCTATTTTATACCAATTTTTAATACTCTTCCTCATGAATATGCCTAGTCTAAGTATAAATTCACTAATATACACATTGTCCCCTATTTAGAATAAATTCACGAATATGTGTTTAGTATAAATTCACTACTATATGCCTAGTCTGGGATAATGCCTATTTTATTGTGAATTTATACGAAGATGTGTTTAGTCTGAGTAAATATAGACTGTAAAATATGTCTGTGTAGAATATGCCTAAACCATCATAGTATCGTGAGGAACATGGTGTGAATTTCATAGAAAAAAGGGTCACAACACAAACCAATGTATGCAGTTCAAAAACTATGTATGGGACCGAATTGAAAGGGGAAATAGAAAATGAATTGGATGCGTCCACTTATAAAAATCAATAGTTATGGATCTATCCAGACCCATTCCCAAAGCACAGTCAGAAGCAAAAATCTAAATAACAAGGCCATGGTCAAGCATCCTATACTAACCATATAAACTATAATAGGATCCCCTATGACTATGACTCAATTTTTGGTTGCATTGATCACCATATCAAGACTATCAAGATAAAATTAAGTATGAGAGCCATAATCCCCAAATTGAACCTACCATCTCCACAAAACCTCAATCACATGAATGCAATGTTGCCACATGGAGTAACAATATCAAGATCACTTTCTAAATGGCTTCTTCACCCATGCCCGAGGGCCAATATGATCTTATCAAGAAGCTTGAGAAGACCCCTACTCAAATATCCATTATAGATTTGCTCAAGACCTCCTCTATCCATAAGGATATCATCTACAAAGCCCTCAAGAGTCTACTGCTCCAATGGATATTGATCCTGATCAATTCCAAACTCTTGTGGGACACCTCTCATCCAACCAATAACTCACTTTTGAAAAAAAAACCTACCACCAGTTGGTCCATCCAAATAATTTCCCTTGTATTTAAGGTACACATCACTAAACACAAAATCAAGCATGTGCTCATGGATATTTGATCAATTTTAAATCTTTGCACCCTAACTCTCATCAAAATATTGGGCTATTCTGAGACAAAAAAACACCAAATATCATTATAATGGATATTTAGTTTAATGATAGTGTTTTCATTTCTTGACGACTCTCATTTTTCAATTTTTATAGGATATTGTCAACCTATCTAGTTATTGTTAGTTATTGTTGTGTAGTAATAAATATTAATTATAAATTCATGCTTATATGATATATAGTTATGGGAACACTGATTGCTACATACTCATATCTCTAACTAATAAGTTATAGATGTGGATGCAAGACAATGTGTGCCACTAAAAGCCCTAGTTTTTTTAATTCAAATATGTATTTATTTAATTTTGAATTATTGAATATATGTTATAGTGCAATATTTGAAATGTATGGAAGCATACACACGGCACATGATTTTCTCGACAAAATGTGATCTCTATTTGTTGGATATGCATAAGATGTGAGGATAGCTTGATATTGATTTTTTGCAATGATCCTTAAGAGTGCATCTAAGCTCGTGCCAACCTGTTTTTAATCCACCACATAAATATTATTAGTGTAAAATTATAAAATCATGGTCCTGATTTAAATAGGAATGCAACTTGTTTTTAAATGTCACTTTTTTAAATGGCTAATTTGTTGAATTTATAGTCTGCATTTTTTATACCTTCAAATAGTCTCTATTGTTCAATTGTTTTCATACTACAATTTCTTTCTTTTCCTATTCTTGTTTTCGTAGCCAAGCCAAACCCACTTTCCATCCAAGTAGATCCATGGTTAACTTTTCTTAATTTATGATTAGTATGTTTTGTCTTTTTTCAATAATAAAAGCAAGTTTTGAAATTTTGTATCTCTTAGTATAAAAAGAAAATTTGCTCCTCTAGGTATTGTCTTCATTGGCAAGTTAATGTAGATGAGAGTAACTTGTGTCAATAGTGGAGAGTAGAAGAACTTGAGTGATCAAACCCCTTTTCTCATTCAAATGATAGTAAAAATGCAATATGGGGCTTATATTGAATTCTACTAGAATGTGGGAGGATGATGGTTTTAAATGTATTCTAGATCTGATTTGGAACATTGTGCACGTGATAGGCATGACTAGGAATATGTATGAATTTTAAATTTTTAGGGTTTCTACATGAATCTATAAATTGTTTAGGGTCTCGTAATAGTGTTAAGGGTGTCATATCAATGTTTAGGATGTCACATTAGTGAATAGTGTGTCCCAAATGTATTATTGGCGGTGACACATTAGTGTTTTATGTCATATCAATATTTCAGTGTTTAGGGTATCGTATTAGTTTATAAGATATCATTTGATTGTTTACGGTGTCATATTAGTGTTAATTTTTCCTAATTATGTTATTTAGGATAAACCCTAAATTCTAAACATTTAACCTTAAGTCATAAACCCTAAAGCTTGAACCCTACGTCCTAAACCCTAAACCATAATCCTTGAACCATAAGCCCTAAACCTTATACCCTAAACCATGAACCTTGAGGCCTAAGCCCTAAACCCCAAACTCTAAACCCTAAGCCCAAAACCCTAAACCTTGAACCTTAAACTTTAGAAAATAATTATAGTTTTCATTATTATTATTAATTAATATATTTGAAACTGTAAGAAAAGGTGCCAATTTGATGTCATATCTATTGCCTAATGCTTTGTAAGTAGGAATAAATCTATGTTCTTGATATACACATGGATAACCATAACATGAAACTTTATCTTAAGTACAAATATATCAAACAATTGTTTGGAAGCATCTTTTCAAAATGAATGACATGGTCAAATATTTTGTTTAGTATATAGACACTAAATAATAGTGTGAACTAGTTTATTATTGAAAGAGGGTTTAAAACCCGCAAGCAAGGATCACGAGGGATGACGTGCACATCAACAAAATGTGAATGATAATGTGAAGAGATCTCGAGAGGAGTGAGCATCAACCGAATGTGCATGCAAAGATTTGAAACACGGGCATAACCTAGTTAAGCCATAAAACTCTCCTCTATCTCATAGATCAAATGGGGTGTACATATAGGAGGTGTTGAGTAACCCCAATGTTGTAATCATGACAACTCAAGTAGAGAGGGGAGTTACATTCCCAGAATAGAAGTGTAACTCCCAATGACATATGACGCCCGACGCGTAAGATAATATCATAATGACCCCTAAATGACACATGGAATGACGATCTCACCTAAGTGAGATGACTCACCTAATGATGTGGAAAATACACACACCAACACCCCCTTCATCATAACTTAGGATGAGGCAACAAGTCAGAAATGAGAAATGGGTCCCAACACAAAGCCTGATGAGGTACCCATGTACAAGAAGAAGATCCCAAGCAGTGAAGGAAAAACCAAGTGGGAAAAACATCCACCATAAGAGAAAAACACACTCTCTAATCTAAGAAAGATTCCAAATATGGGTCCCAGCCATAGACGAGCCTGAAAAGGTACCCATGTACAAAGAGGAAATCTCTCGGAAAGAAGAAGAAGAGAGAAGAAGAGGGAGACGAGAGGAATGCAGAAGATGCCATGGACAAATCTGAACTCTGTAGCTCTAGGAGGTCTCCTAAAAGAATGTCGATCACGAGATCTCTTTCCTCTAGACTGAAGAAGAGCCACCCACAAAATGGTGTGCCTTCCCATAGGAAGGACAAAAATGACATGCTGAAAGTCCACCCACTCCACAAAGGAAACTGAAGGTAGAAACACGAAGAACTCGAGATTATGGTGCACGGAAGTGTGACATAGGTCTAGCGAGTGAGTAGAGTGCAAAGCAACCAAAGGTAATGCCATGTGCGTAGAAATGTCTGTGAGTGAAAAAGAGAACACCCACATAAATGATGTCCAAATGATGTGAAGGGAACAAAACATCCTCCATAATCGAAAAGGGATCCATAGGCGAGGGTAGATCATTGAAGGTCTCCTAAAAGTGGAAGTGGTAAGAATCTGGAAGGGGCACTCTAACAATGGAGATGATGAACTCCTCTAAAACACTGTAGATGGATGAGGGACCTAGAGAGCATCACAAGTGGACTCTGTGAAAAGATGAAAAACATCGGGTAGATACTCGTCCCAATGAGGGGCTCAACAAACGGAAGAGTGATGTCGAGATAGGTATGAGTCATCTAATGAAGGCGAGAGGAGTGAAAGGGGCCTCGCACACTGGAAGTAGAAAGGAGGCTGGTGTAATGATTGTATGAGGCTAAGTAGATACTTGCTTTCGATATCCGATGAGATGTGGGATGTGTCAACACTGCGGAATAGTGAGAGAAAGAGGAGAGAAGTCCTCTGTAATGCTCTCTGCATCAGAACTGGGTGCACAATCCTCGTCATCAGAAGTAGAACCAAGCGAATCTATGTCAATGGAACTATCATCACATGAAGAAATAGAGGAGATAACTGAATCAGCAGCAGCAATAATGGCGGTAGTATGTGAAGGGTCTCCATAGAGGGACTGAAGAATGCTCCAGACACGATGAGGTGGATCTAAGTCTACCACGTGAAACCAGAGAGATCTGGAGACATGCATCATCATGTGACCAAAGACATGGTCACAAGTGTCAAGGAAGTCCTCCAAATGACGATGATCAGTGGGTGTAGGAACTAGCCCAAGCAAGAAGGGTAAAAGACCCTCATGGGTGAAGTAACGTTCCATGGAAGCATGCCAAGCTGAATAGTTCCCTCTCCCGGTGAGAAGTGGCGGAGGTTGTAAGGTGATCCTATGATGCTCAAGTCTAGAAAGAGAACTCTCCATGATGCAAAATGCAAGATGCACAAAAGCAAGACGTCGGACTCGGCCGATAATGCGTCTGCGTGTGAAAGCCCAAGAGTATAGTCAACCCCAAAATGCGGCACTTTATAAAGTAGTTTGTTTATAAAAATGACAATTCCATCACGTAAAGTGTGAAAAATCATGCAACTTTGACTAAAGAAGTGCTCAAAAATGAGCATGAGTCAAAAGTTATAGCATTAAAATGATTCCCTAGAAACGATGGAAAATGCCACTAAATGTTGCAAACGCATTAAAAAAGTGCCCGAAATGGATGCAAAGGGTGTCATGTGGGTACCCGTTGGAAATGGCATCAAATTTTAGGCATAGTTTGTTTTTCTTGTGAGGGGGGATTAGCCTCCTGCCAACCCCGGACTTGCCCTCCGTCTTCGACACTCGAAGGAAGGATGAGTAATACAAGCCAAAACAGCCTTAAAAATTAATTACATGCCATGTGAATAAATGTTTTTCCTCAAAACATTAAAAAACTGTTGTTTTTACCTCCAAACAATTTCTAAAAGGGAGTGGGGCCCATGCTAGTGCAAGGTGGAGGTGCAAGTCCACGTGGCAGTGAGTTGTTGTGTTGCGAGTCGTTGAGTTGTGCGTGGATATTGTCGGGATTACCAATGTTGCAGATTTGAATGCCAAGCTGAGCTAGGTGGCAGAATCCACGTTAAAATGCACAGAGTAGCAGGTGTGGACCGTTGAGAGGAGAAACGCGATGAGCAAAAGTGAAATGTCACGTGCGAGGAGTGTTGAGCTAGAGAGCTGAGGGAGGCGAGAGTAACCGTTCGAGCTGGAGTGTTCACGAGCGGGATAAATGAAGGAACCACTTTGGAGAAACCACATGTGGTTGGCTGTATAAAGTAACGGCTGAGTGGAGGAGAAAAAACATAGGTTTGGATTCCGTTTTGGGCCAGTCGCAGGGTTGAGCAAAACATTGGTGTTGGAGGAGAGGCAACAATTGAAATCAACCTATAGCATGAGAAAATAGATCACACCAAACACCTACTAGGAAAAACCATGAAACAACACCACTAGAAAAACTAGGGAATGAGACACGAGCCAATGCAAAACACAAAGGCACAGTAATAATCCACAACACGAGCCAATAAGGTCGAGCAGAGGTATTAGAGCTATTTGTGATGGCTAGAGCCTACAGAGAGGTCGATGGGAAGAAGGGAGCCATGCGAGATAGGTAGTTACCAATGTGCGTAGGAATCAAAGTGCAGGCATCCACAACACAGGAAAGGAAGAGCTTGAAGGTAAAGTTGAACTAGTGCACGAGCAAAACAAGTCAGAGAAAACCTATCACCAGCTGTGTATGCTGAAACACGAGTGGAGCTACCAAAATAATCTGAGATAAAACATGAGCAGTGAGTCATGAGATAAGAGTGGCGAGCTAGGGCTGATTTGAGCTAGAAATAGCTCCAACAGTCCTCCAAAAAACTCACAAACAACACTTTTAAACTCGGATCTAAACCTCAAACCTGCAAACCACCTTCAAAGATGCATGCAGACCCCTAAAAGCTGAAACCCATGAACACAAAAAACTCGAACATGACTAAATGAGGTATAAGGCCCCGAAATCAATGCAAGAAGAGCACGATTGGAATAACCATTATGACACATGCAACGAGAATCAAGATCACGCCGGAAGTTGAAAAACACACGAGCAACGCCGAAGAGTGCATGGATCCACAAGATCCACTCTGATACCATGAAAGAGGGTTTAAAACCCGCAAGTGAGGATCATGAGGGATGACGTGCACATCAATGGATGTGTGAATGACAACGTGAAGAGATCTCGAGAGGAGCGAGCATCAACCGAATGTGCATGTAAAGATTTGAAACATGAGCAGAACCTAGTTAAGCCATAAAACTCTCCTCTATCTCATAGATAAAATGGGGTGTACATATAGGAGGTGTTGAGTAACCCCCAGTGTTGTAATCATGACAACTTGAGTAGAGAGGGGGAGTTACATTCCTAGAATAGAAGTGTAACTCCCAATGACACATATGATGCACTGACGCACTAATGCGCTGATGCACTGACGCATAAGAGAATCTCATAATGACCCCTAAATGACACATGGACCTACGATCTCACCTAAGTGAGATGACTCACCTAATGATGTGGAAAATACACACACCAACAATTATTACGATATTATTGTATTCACGTGTTTGTTAATAAATGATAGAGGATTCAATAATTTCTACAATTTTGTTTATTAATCATTGGTATGAGAATAGTTAATTATGTTGGTATTGGTTAAATATGCATGCGATCTTCGAGCTGTTAGTTGTGATTTCATTGCTCTTAGCTATTTTAAATTAAATACATTATGAAAATTTTGATTTCTTAGATGCATTATAGTTGTAAATATTGCGAATGTGGATATCATTTGTATGTGTGTGTGTGTGTGTATATATATATATATATATATATATATATATATATATTATTAGTTGTTAAATATTGGTAATTGTAATGTTGTGAATGTTTAATGAGAGTTGAAGATATAAAAATTATGTGATATCATACTCTAAATCTCAATTTGGCATATGGGGGCAAGTGCCTCTACAAAGACAGAAAGTGAAGTACTCAGTACGTCTTTGAAGGGTGACATAGGTCTTGCCTTGATGATGCCACATCGATACTCCCAAGTATCGTTGCGTGATGAAGGGCTTGCCCTTAGGATTCCGCATCGATAGTTGGGGGTATACTATGATGAGAAGAGGTTTTTAAAGTCACTCGTCAACCCTCCACTCAGAAATGCACCCTCCTGTAATATCACAACCATCCCTTTACGATGGACAGTTGTGATATCATGGTAGGGTGCATCTTGAGTGAAGGATAGCTTGGCATTTTTGATACTTGAATTTGTCATGGATTTTATCTTTCTGATGTTGTGATTATTTTATCATAATGGATGACGTATATTTGATTTGACATGTATCGTACTAACATTAATTGTATATTTTTGTTTGCATGTGTGTTGTTGTATTTAGTTTTTATTTTACGTGGTGAAAATGAATACACGAAGCTCAATTCCTCTAAATCCCGTAGGGATAACGTTGACAACTCCCAAATTCCAAAGGGAGGAATGCTTTAGGAGGTCCACATTTGTGGTCTATATAGACCATCATCAACAAAATAAGCCTCCCAAACCAAAAATTGCAGCGATGGTTAAGGCCCAACTCAATTTTCCTGAAACTTCTATTATTTATTTGTCTAAGTTCTGCACTATAGGGCCACATTCACGAGGATATGGTCTAGTGTATGATATGATGGAGGATGCCTAGAAGTATGAGCCTCCACATAAGCTGAGAAAGATGGGAGTTCCAGTCATAAAACCGGTGATAGATCCAAAAAATTGTGCAAAAAAGATTGCACATGGAAGCAGCTCCAAGTTTGCTACTAAAAACAAAAAAATAGTTACTTTTTTTTATGTTTTGTTCTAAAAACTTATGACGTGTTTGAAAAAAACCTATATAAATATTTAATTTTTGGTGGATGTTAATACACACCAACATAAATATATTTCATTTTGTTGTTCGAATATATTCTTGATTCACACAAGCTTAAATATGAAATATGTTTTGCATTGGATTTAAATATGTTTTCTTAAGCATTGATACGTGTTTCTATGGATTATAGTTTTAAAATTTCTAATGTTTAGATATTTTATAGCAAGTTTAGATTATTAAAATTCATTTATGTTAAAATTATATTTAGGTAGGAAATGTGTAATGGTAACAATTTTCTAATTCACTAAGTATGAGATTATCATCATTTGTCCAATTTAGGATTGTATTGGTGTAATTATCATTTCCAATCGTTTATTTCGTGTAAAGAGTGTTCTAATATGAGTTCAACTCATATAGAGATGCACACAGTAGCCTACTTAATATACATAATATAGAAAACCAATATTGTTTGAAAAGGAGTTAATTCTAGAGAATTTGAGTACTCATTGAAGCATGTAATTTTAATACTAGATATACATTACAATGGTTATTTAGTGAATAAACTATAACAATGATTAGAATTTCGTTCACAATACTAAAGGCTATAAAAATTATTGGAATGTCGTTCACAATACTATAACTAATCAATGTTTATAGATATTGATATTGCAAATAGATTGAAATCTATCTATTCATAATAAACTAATCAATTTATTAAGTGATTTATTCAAATTTAATATTTACCCATTACATTTATAAATGCATAATTATTGGGAAAACATATTTTTAAAAAAAAAAAGTAAATTGTGTTTGTATTAATTATATGTTAGCAACATAAAGTTATCTATTCAGAAAATGAGTGGAATGGAAACAAACCCGTGATTACGATTCCAATATATTCCAAAATATATTTGCACTTTAGTCTAACATACGAAATACGAAGTTTTAGTATTGTAAGGAATACAATGTTTCCCAAAAATAAGTCGCTCACGAACACATGATGTTAACTCAATTAGAGTGTATGTCTCTAAACAAAGTACTAACTCCATTGACTCTCCAATAAGAAATCATTATTAATGAATGAACTCAGGAGCAAATGTTTTAGGGCCTTGTCATATGTTAAATTACAAATGTTTGTATTGAAAAAGTCAAATTATAAGTGTTCATTCTATTTT
The DNA here is from genome assembly GCA_018340775.1 of Taxus wallichiana var. yunnanensis. Classification (NCBI taxonomy): domain Eukaryota; kingdom Viridiplantae; phylum Streptophyta; class Pinopsida; order Cupressales; family Taxaceae; genus Taxus; species Taxus wallichiana. The sequence goes on from CM031243.1 coordinate 607,119,924, forward strand.
TTTTTTAATGTTTGCTTACGATATATTTTTGTCCATTGTAAAGGTAACCATGGTTGCCATTTGGAGATTGGAAATTCATGGAGTGTCGAATACCTCCAAAAATATTGTTCATCATTCATATTATATGAACCTAACGGAAGCAAGATAGTAGAAAGAGGTACAATTGTCAAAAATGCCACTATGACCTTCCACCAGGCTGAGTATAGGGCGTTGATATTGGGTCTTGAGGAAGTGATACACCACGATGTTCAGAACATTTGTGTGTTTTCTCATGATATGCTTGTTGTGAAACAAATGACTGGTGTATACCAATGTAACAACATAAATCTTTCAATTCTTCAAGTTCAAGTGCTAGAGAGTGTATCTCGCATTGCTTCTTGAAATGTTCATACGTGCATGTAAAAGTTAACGAGGTAGGTTAGATGTATGTCAAGTGTCTAGGGACACTTATAAACCAAGAAGTGGTAGCTTTGCTAGCACTTTCCATGGAAAACATTTCAATATGATATATGTGTATTTCCTTTTTGTGTAATGGTAGACATACATTATTTATTAGATTGTGAATTACTAATATTATGTGAATTGTCTCTAGTGTATATATTACATATTTTGTGGATAATATGATGATACATCATATAGTGTTGGTTGATAAAAATCGGGCATTTTGGATACATCATGCTTTATCTCTTGGAGTAACCATCCAAAAAGATTAAACACAATTCATCATATATTTCTTCTTGATATTAATCATGCTTAATCTTGGCTATTATATAACCAGGAATGTTGTTGAATTGGGCTTCCTATAAAATAGGAAGTATACAAAACAATAACCTTCCGTACTAATATATTGTTATACATTTGTTATAACAATATAAACATACTTGACACAATTATAATAAACTAACAACCATGTGAATACTAACTAGAAGTTTTGAAAAATGTTGAGAGAGCCACGGGTAGGAGTCACCCCACGTGTGAGTTATTATCAGTCTCGGGGAGGAACGCCCACATAAATTTGTAGAGTTGCGCACAGGATGGCAGAGAAGGTACTATTTGGAAACAGGTTCGACCGTGGACGTAGATAGATCCAACAGGATTCAGTCGATCTTGTAATTGGATCTGCCGGACTGAGATTTGGAATGGAAAGTCACGAGGCTCACAGGATGCCCAACACGTCGATGGTCATTAGATACTACTACCAGAAGAAATTATCAGACAATAGAAGCACTTGTCTACTACTCTCGCAAATTCAAATTCATAGCATGCATGGAAGTAATCTTCTCTATCCTCTTGTGCATTATAATACTACTGAAATATTATATTGACCTTTCTCACCCTAATAATTTATTTTAAAAAAATCTAATCTAGAACTGATTTTTCTGGAAAGCGTTCAAAATCGGGGCAATACAAATTCTCAAACTGCCCCAACACAAGAAATTATTCTTCCATCACACATCTGAATATGATCGCTCTGATACCAAATCTTGTATATTTTCTATGTCTCTCTCCATGGTAATTGGTTCCATGAGAATACATTGTTTTCTTCTTTTCTTGACCATTGTGAGATAGGTGTAGGATAAACCTTACACCCGAAGACAATATGACAATTGGACTAAAAATTTAAAAAGTAATAAATTGAGATTACAAATTATAGACCACCCCCTACTATTGACACACTACGAGATTTAATCCCTTGACTAATAAATTACAAATAATCTTATTCTAAGATCCGTGGCTTTTGTAATTCAAAAGAAACCACACCTTTTTATTAGAATCCCACATATTGGAAGGGTTGAACGACATATTATATTATCAATGATAATATAATTGCACATATTAATAATAATGTGAACACCATTCATTCCTAACATTATCCTATCTTCTCTTTTAACACACTTACAATTCACATTTCATGTTTACTTTGGAAACATCTAAGTCAAGTATCTAGCTTTGAAAAAAATAATGTGTGCGATAATTTCGTCACAAATCGTTTATTGTGCACGATTTTCTCAATATGAATGCAAAATATGAATAAATAAGTTTGTGCACCATTTGTTTCAGTTTAACTTGTCTTACAATGCTTCACTTCAATGATGGTTATGAAAACACACATAAACGAAACATGCGAAGCTTCGGTGACATGGGCTAATCCATGTTCACAATCCTTTCTTATGTTTTCGGGGAAGACATAAATAATGAGACAGTAATATATAACTTTGTGAACATTAATTGATTGTCGTAGTAACAATTATGTCATTTGTTGGGATAATAATTATGAAATTGTTGTCTTTTCATACAGGTTTCACCACATTCCATGATGATAATATTCTAATATGTGAACATTACTTCTTTTACAAAATACTTAATATTTTATGTTGGGCTAATAGTTATGCACTTGGACTCCGTAGATATAAATACCTTCACATCACATGGCACATACACATTTCACAAGCATCACAGAGGAAGCAAAGGGAGATGATCCTCCAATAGTTGATGGTGATACATCAGATGGTCCTTTGGATCCCATTCACTCAGATATCCATGAGCCACCCATAGAATATAAAACCAAATATGTTAATGGTCGTATTCGTTATGTCTGTCAGCATGGATCATGTGCTGATAGTGGGGATGTTAGGTTTTTTGAGTTTTATAGACTAAATAGACATCGCCAAGTAGAACACAATCTTCCCTTCATGGAACCTCGTAAGCATGGTCGTAATCATATGGGGAAACGATCACCTATCTCTCAAGATAGAAGCAAGGCATACGTGCAAAAGAGGAGGCGGATGTGAACTACGTCTTGAGGCAACGATTCTACTTGCAGCGGAGGAGGGTTATCGATCGAGTTTGCAAAAAAGAATGCAAATATCGATTCGAGGAGTTGAGCCGAGAAGGAAAGAGGGAGGTGGATGATGAAATGCGTGCCTACGATTTAACGGAGATGTGAAAGGTGAGAGAGGAGCATTGGTTGAGAGTGAGAGGAAATAAAAACTCAAATATTGAAACGAGGTAAATTTAAGATTAGTATAGTATTTTATATATTATGTTTGGTTGGAAATCAAAAACTTAATATTCTTTCATGAATAGGAAGCTAGAGAAGAGGGTGGAACAAGTAGCAAAAATGTTGACCCCCCTACGAATGATAACGTAAGTAATTATTGGTCTTTCGTAAGTAAGGATACAATGTAGTTTTGTGTATTTTTGTATATACTAACTATAGGCGTGCGTAGGATTATGACATTCCCTTGTGTCAACTCTTATGCCAACAGAGACACTCGATTCATAGTGTGAAATGCAGAGAGAGTAAAAACCACTTAACACGCACTTGAAAAATGTATGTTGCCTTATGTTGTTGATACTTTAATTGTCTTGATGGATCGATTTTTATAGGTGGACGTTTGCGATAAGACGCCCCCTTCTCAATCAACATGTGGTCTCAATATTATTGGAGAGATAGCTTCACGTGAGGTAAGAGAGGTGGAGATGAAAAATCCCAGAGTTGAAACTTATTTTCCAGTTGAGGAGAGAGAGGGTGATAAGGGGAGGCATGAGGAGAGGGACACAAACACCATTCTTTGGTATTACGAGAGAGGGTGGAACTAGATTGGTAAGTTATTGAATGTTCTCATTTCCTTTTTTGTATTCTTTTTTGGTGAATTAAGAAAAATTTATTACTGTAATTGAGATTTTCGTTATTATAGGCTTTTCCTGATGGGGCTGAAGTCAGGTTAATGTTAGATGATATGGTTGTCATGAGAGGAGTGGTTTGTGATAGTAGCCCGCACGTGAAGTGTCATGGCATCACACTCCCCAAATTTACTGTCAAAGTGATTATTTATGAGGCCATTATTCCCATTGCTCCATTGCCCTACCCTAATACATTTGCAAACACTTTGGCAGAGTGTGTCAAAGGGTTTGCTATTTGGGATCTCAGCAATATTAGACTTGACACTCCTAAAGAGGCAAGTAGTTGTAATGAATGATTTAATTTAATTATGTGTTTAACTGAGAGATTCATTTGCGTTCACTTATTTACTATATGTTTGGCTTTCGAATGATGTGGTACAGTTGAGACAGTGCGCCATACTTGGATAAAGACATCGGATGCCCCACCCATTCTTGGCATCATGCCAAATTCTATCCATAGAAATGAGAAGAAACGTATTAGATTTTATGATAGAGTATTGTCTGTCGCTAACACTAGGCAACGAAGGAGATGAAAAAGCCTTTATGTATAACATTGATTGTGAGGAGTCGATTAGTATATATGTTTATGACAATGATGTTACTTTAATGTGTTTGAGGTTTACGACTTAGTACTTGCATTGTTGATATATTGAATATGGTTTGTGGTTATGGGTTATATAGAGTTATCCATTTACGATCTGTTTATAATGCATTAGATGGTTTTTATTCTTGTTATGTGACATTCCATTTACTAGTATAAATGATGATGTTGTCACTATGTATCTGGTTAATGTATTAATGTGACTATGGATTGTGGATTACGGTTTTTGGTATGTGGTTACATAGTTGAGTTCTTATTCCTTGTGTGCCTGCTTGGGTTTGACGTGTTCAGTGATTAATCATAGATAATTCACAATTATTTTTTCAAATTTTGTGTATTATGGATTATGACTTGTGGTTTATCATTACATAGTTGTATTCTACACCCATGTATGTGTACTTGGGTTTAATGTGGTCACAAAACTTTCATATATATTTCATCCATGATAATATTTTGTTACGTATAAGTTAAGTGCATTATTTCCTTTCACATTATGTTTGAATGGTAACAGATAATAATCGATTGTTATAATATAGGTTTATTTAGATGGCAAGACTAAAGAAGACTGGAAAGCGCAAGGTTTCACCAAAGTCAAGAACCAAATTATTATGAATCATTCAATAGTGACACTTATCCATTCAAAAATAATGCAAAGAGATCTACAAATAAAGATGTCGATCTTACACAAGAAGACAGCCTTCCCCAAATCGGTTCGTATGGATTTAGAAATGAAACTTGTAATAAAGAAGACAAAGATATATCAAAACCAGTGTGAAAGCTTTGCATTGGAAATTTTATATTTTACGAAAAAAAAAGGAAATATTGGATGAAATAGGAGAAATTACCTCAAGGCAAATGGAGTTGGAGGTCAAGGTTCAGGAGTTAGAACTGAAATTAAGAAGTGGGAGACAATGTGTGAAGCGGACAAAAAGTGTTCACAAATCATGTAGCAAACTTTAATACCATTCTTAAAACACACAAAGATCGAAGGAAGTATGGAAGAAGATGTAAATGCAGGCCAAGGCGACATTGAGGAAAAAACACCGGCACTCCCATCCTAGACAATCATAACAAATGAATATACCAATCATAGAAATTTTATATTTCACTTACATATTTGAAAAATTTTACTTATATATTAGACATATATGTATAGATATTGATTATGTGGTATGCAAAAAATTAGTTATATTTGATGAATTTTTCCTTTTTAGCATAATAGATGATATGGATAGACGTATGTGGTTAAATTATGATTATTAGATGTATGTGATTTTACACTAATATGGTTGTTTTTCAGTTGATGTTATGATGTGCACATTAATTAGTATTTAGATCATGTATTTCAATTGTTATATCTGGTATGCGATGTGATGAATAAGGAAGAGTAATATAAGTGTGATTAGAAGACAAGTGTGATTAGAAGACAATTGTATATATGTGTGATGAGGTTGTTACTTTAATGTGTTTGACATTTATGATTTAGTATTACATTCTTGTTAAATTGAATATGGTTTGTGGTTCTGTTTATAGCACATTAGATGGTTTTTATTCTTGTTATGTGACATTCCATTTATTGTATAAATAATGATGTTATCACTGTGTATATGGTTAATGTATTAATGTGACTATGAATGTGGATTATGGTAAATGGTATATGGTCACTTTGTTGGGTTTTGGTTCCGTGTATGTTATATGGTTACAATTATGTTTGAATGTTAACAAATATTAATTGGTTGTTTAAATACATGTTTAATTAGATGACAAGACAAAAGAAGGTTAGAAAGTGCAAGGCATCACTAGTGTCAGAACCGAAAGACTATGTAAAATTCTATAGTCCTAGTACCAATGTGTTGAAAAGACTGTAGAGATCCCTGCAAACGAAAATGTTGAAGATGGACAAGAAGATGAGTTGTCCTCGTCAGTTCGTATGGAAATAAAACTGAAACATGCAATGAACAAGGCAAAGTTTTATAAAATTGAGCGTGAAAGACTTAGACTGCAATATTTAAAATTGTCAAAGGTAAATAAGGAATTATTGGACCAATTACTAGATGCTTCCTCGAAGAAGATGGAGTTAGAGCTTGAGGTTCAAGAGTTGGAATTAGAAATTAAGAATTGGGAGACAACGTGTGAATCAATAAAAAGTGTTCGAAAATCAAGTAGCAAGTTTTAATTCCATTGTTAAAATTCACGAAGGTCACAAAGAATTATGGAAGAAGATGTACATCCTGGCCAAGGCGTCAACTGAGGAAAAAAGTACCAGTTGCTCACACCAAAGACTGTCCAAGTGACCTTTGACATAAAATATGACTTTGTAATAAAATTACACTTTCCATGTGACCTTTGACATCAACAGATGTTGGTTAAACCTATATTTTAATTTTTAAAAGAGTAAATAATAATTATACCATCAAAACATACTAAAAAAATATTTAAAATGGAAAAATATTTAAAATGTGCGAGTATTGTGAATGTTGCTTCTAGTTAATGTACATATTATAGAGAATTTGAATTTCAAGTTCTCATTGAAGCATGTAATTTTCATATTATGTATACATTACAATGGAATGATCTTAGTTTAAATGTGTGTTACCATTCATTAAGACTATAATTTTTTTTCATTAGTTCAAGTGTAACTTCTCATCTTCTCATAGTTTTTTTGCAATGTTATACAGATTCGAAGTAAATGTTTTGGTATATATGTATAAATGGTTTTTCAAAGTGTTGAAAAACACCGTGCATTTTTCAACGTGGTGGAATACACAACTTGTTTCTCATCACATTGGAAAAACTCAACCCTTCTCCACCTGACAAGTAGTTGATGTGGATTCAATGTTTACAACAAGAAGGAAAAGCACCGCGGGTTGCACCTTTTGGAGAATGTGATCATGTTTTTCAAAGTGCTGAAAAACACCGTGCATTTTTCAACGTGGTGGAAAACACACCCCATTTTCCATCGCATTGGAAAAAATCAACCCATATCCACATGACAAGTAGTTTATGTGGAGTCAATATTTACAACAAGAAGGAAAAGCACCGCAGGTTGTGCCTTTTGGAGAATAGGGTCACGTTTTTCAAAGAGCTAAAAAACATTGTGCATTTTTCAACGTGGCGTAAAATGCACCCCACTTTCCATCTCATTGGAAAAATTGAACCCTTATCCACCTAACAAGTAGTTAATGTGGAGTCAATGTTTACAACAAGGAGGAAGATAACCACGGTCAGTTGCTTTATGGAGAACGGGGTCGGGTTTTTCAAAGTGTTGAAAAATACCATGTGTTTTTCAACGTGGTGGAAAATGCACCCCACTTTCCATCGCATTGGAAAACCTCAACCCTTCTCCACCTTAAAATTAGTTGATGTGGATTCAATTTTTACAACAAGAAGGAAGAGCACCACAGATTGCGCCTTTTGGAGAATGTGATCGCATATTTCAAAGTGTTGAAAAACACCGCATGCGTTTTCAACATGGCGGAAATGCACCCCTTTTCCATCGCTTTGGAAAAATTGATCCCATAGCCACATGACAAGTAGTTGATGTGGATTCAATGTTTACAACAAGAAGGAAAAGCACCGCGGGTTGCGCCTTTTGGAGAACGTGATCACATTTTCAAAGTGCTGAAAAACACCGTGCATTTTTCAACATGGTGTAAAATGCACCCCACTTTCCATCACATTGGAAAAATTGAACCCTTCTCCACCTGATAAGTATTTTATGTGGATTCAATGTTTATAACAAGGAGGAAGAGCACCACGGGTTGCGCGCCTTATGGAGAACGGGGTCAGATTTTTCAAAGTGTTGAAAAACACTGTGCGTTTTTCAACATGGTGGAAAATGCACCCCACTTTCCATCACATTAGAAAAATTCAACCCATATCCACTTGATAAGTAGTTGATGTGGATTCAATGTTTACAACAAGAAGGAAGATCACCACGGGTTGCACCTTTTGGAGAACGTGATCGTGTTTTTCAAAGTGTTGAAAAACACCGTGCATTTTTCAATGTGGCGGAAAATGCACCCATTTTTCCATTGCTTTGGAAAAATTGAACCCATATCCACCTGATAATTAGTTGATGTGGATTCAATGTTTACAACAAGAAGGAAAAGCACCACGGGTTGCACCTTTTGGAGAACGGGATCGCGTATTTCAAAGTGTTGAAAAACACCGTGCGTTTTCAACGTGGCGGAAAATGCACCCCACTTTCCATCACATTTTTTTAAATACTCTAAAAATAGTCAAAGAGTATGTCAGTTGTACACGTACCATATTTATGTATTTTAAATATACGCAATGTACAATCTCATATACATGAATTGGCAATGTTTACAATTATAATTTAGGCCCACTCAACATGCCATACATTTACTTTTCAAAGCTCAACCTGCTCATTCCGTAAGATACATCTCTTTGCATATCCATTGCATCTGCAACACAATGAATTAAATATTAGACAAGGTATCAAAGGATTTTTACCTTACATATAGTAAATAAATGTTATGATATTAAGGACATTCAATACACACTTTACGTAGACGCCAAAATTGCTGAAAGATAAGCGCCAGCGGGGAGATGTTTCAGCTACATTTGAACCACCTACAAAATAAATGATCAATATGTTAGTATTTGCCTCCACAATTAAAATTTCTTACAAATAGTTCACACTAATAGTTCAATGTTTTAACCTTGTATGTTCCATTTTTGTGGTTTGTCTCCTCTTTGCATGATTGCCATCAGGAAATTGGAAGCATTCGTAGTCTTCAACGTGATTGTTCAAATCTTCTACAATGACTGACCTCTTACTCACACTCCGGTGGCATTTTTTACTTGCACTAAACCATGGATGCATCTCCTTTGAAAGAAACATCCAACATATTTGATGCTTTTAGGTCTCTCCTAAACCTTTGAACACATTCAAAGAATGTTTTTTTTATTCATCTCGTATTCATGTGTATCAAAGACTGAATTCAAGAATTCTTTGGATGTGTGTTCCATAAAATCTGAATCGCTTTCTATCATCAAACCACCAGCCCCAACTATTTTAGGAGTTCTGTGACATATAAGACATTATAGAAAATTATTTATTTATACACTAGGTTTTTCAATATCATTGTACACATGAATACACAATGCCACCTAATCATAAATATGTGTGACAAACATTATCATTGGCATCGATTAATTGATTGAAGGCATTAACAACTAACCATCAACTGTCAGTGAGTGTCGAGGTGGCAAGGAGGGGCCATCCCATAACATGCCATCATTTACCGTGCTTGTCTCTGCATAGGTATTGGCTGCTGCACGAGAAATGAAAACAATTTCAACACGATGCTTTTTTCATTACAACTTATGCTTAGCAATCTATATCACTACTTGCCACATACAATGACATTAAATTACCTTCAACTTTTGTTGTTGGATACGACGAAGAGGGGTCGTGTCGAAACATGTATTCATTTACCCTGCTATTCTCCCCATAAGAATTGCCTCCTACACGTGAAATGAAAATAAATTCAACACGATGCTTATTTCGTTATGACTTATGCTTAGTAATATACATCGGTAACATATGATGGCATTGAATTACCTGTCACTTCTGGTGCTTGATATGATGACATCAACACATATTGCTTGTGAAAATCCAATGCCTTCAACACGTGCTTACATGTGTTTCCTCTGATAGCCCAAGCACATTCGCATACGTCCAAGGCTCCACATTGCCTTACCAAATACCATGTGCTTCTAGTTGTTTGGCTCCTCACCCACAATTGATTGCAATCAGGCGTAATTGCAAGGTAATCTATATCAGGAATACTCTTTTCTCTCTCAACCATTGTCAATAGATGTCTTTCTTTTTTGAAATTGGTCAAGAAGCCGATTTTTGCAACTTCCTCTTATGTTTGTAAAATGGCTCCACCTTGTACACAAGTGTGTAGAACAAATAGTCCATCCGACGAGTACATTTCTTTTTCTGTCACACAAGTATCTAGTCTTCAAAAAACAATGGTAGGACTTGATGGATGCATTTATTTCTTGATTTGCATGGGAGAAGTTTCTAAAATTTGTTGCCCACATAGCTGTCAAGTGACACAGATTGAAAATCAGTGACATTATAAACCAAAAATTATAATTGATGATAATTAATAAGGAAACACACAAAGGATCACACTCACCAACACATTCTTTGCTCTCACACCATGTATTCCTAAAGTACTTGAGGAACTTAGTTTCCTCTTTGAATTCATTAAAGAAGTCTTGAATGATTCAAAATGTGTGCTCGTGATGCATTTCGAGAACCATACATGATGGTACCTAGTCTCTCAAAATCTTCCACCTAGACTCCTTGCTACAATACTTGTGCACATTTTTCAACCATGCCCTGCACACGTGCCATAGGAATAACACTACACGATAACCAAAAACACACCTGATGGCTTGGATTTCAGCTGACGCATCATCCGTAATGAACACATTGATTTGCCAATCGACATGAAGGTGTTTTCCTCATTTTTGGACTTCCGCCAACCACCCGTAAATATCTTCAATTTTATTCCTCGAAGAAATGGCCCATGTTACGGGCACCCCAACTTCTTGCTTGTCAAAAACAAGCAATGTGTATAATTGGTACTACAAGAAATATGACATCAAATGGTAACATGGGGTTTAATATAACAGAAAGGGAATAGTATTAATGATACGTAAATTACACATCATTTCAAAATTCATTCCAATTACTTACGCCATATTTGTTTGTAGAAAACGTTGAGTCCATGGAGATTATGGAATTGTGCGAATGTTGAACCATTCTCTCACACATCCATGGTGTTTGCAACCCCATAATGAATGGAATGGTGGTTCCATTTGGGCGTTGATAGTAGAAAAATATGTCTCTTTCCTCCGCATGTCATAATTTCACGCTCATGGCATCATCGCATTTTTTGAGACCTTCTAATGAACTCTTTTCCACGTGTTCACCACGTCCTTTCTTGTCATGTATTCATCCCTCCTGCTCGATATACCCACGTTTGATGGATCCTCTATATATTTATTATACACCGTGTCCACGGTGACTCCCATTAACAAAATACTCTTGATATAAGTTTTGCATTCATTTGATAAGTATGGGGAAACATTTAGACGAGGATCATTAATGGTATTTTCATTCCTCCATGACAACACTCACCATTTACATCACAATGAAATAGATGGTTGTATAATATTATGGCCATTGTCGGTCTCCCATAAAAAACCTTCACATTGAAATGACATTGGCAACCCCTTTTAATTATACACCTACTCACTTTGTCACTTGTTACTGACTTATTTCTATTGTCATCTGGACCATACGAACACCAATAGCTGCATTAAAAATGGTAACATCAAATGTTATACAACTGTTTACGAAAAGAACGTACAAAAAATTAATTTGTTCGTAAATTTCCAAACCTAGAATATGATTTGGTTGTATGCGGTTTTGGATTTTCTATATTTGTTGACTTGTGATTTGTGCGGGCGAAGGTAGTCACAAAATTTTCGTTAGAACCTTCCCCCTTTAGAAATGCATGTAGTCTTATGAGTGGTATGGTGGCACAAATGTCGAGGTTCGACTCATCCCCTATTGGTGTCCATTTAGGTCATCATATGAAAACTGAATCTTTTCCTCTGTAATATCATGGATAGGTAGATCGATCATGCTCTGCCATTTAGGCCTCCTTCCCATCCTAAAAATTATTACATGCATTTTTGTATCGTTAATGAAATAATTATTTCATACTTACCAAAATAAATTTTGACTTGTGATTCATCATCATCAACATGAATACCATCTTAAAACATTAGAAGCATTCAAATTTTTGTCTAATTCAAAAGCCACGTGTATAAAAGATAGTATTGAAATGCAAGGAAAACAACAATTTATATGATTGCCTACTGCTTCCAGTGCACAAGCATATCACAATATGGTCATCTATAATGTGACAAAGAATGCGACATTTAGCTAAAAACAATAAAAACTATCAAAACAAGAACATGTTTATTTAAAACAGAAGTTAGAAATAAAAAAATTAAAATATTAATAACATCTTTAAATATATATATATATACATTTATGCATGCCAAAACACAATAATTAAACAACAATAAAATAATAATTATTGCAACACCCACATACCGTTCTTTTTCAAAAATTGAACTTACAAACTAAAATTGAGGAATATAGATAATTCAAAATTTTCACACTTTTATTTGAATATAAGAATTGGTGCTAAAATTTTGAATCGTAATAAAAATTATTTGCTATACATTCTGAACAACTAGTATTCATTGGCATACTGAACTATCTATAATATACATATAATTTATAAATTGTTAATAAATTGATGACTATTTTTAGGAACTCTTGCAGTTTTCAAACTTTTTATGTGAACACCCTTCATCTTCAGTTTACGCAGAAGCTCGTATTTTTGTATCTCTTCGTTTTACAAATAGGATCGGGAGAAATTAGGCTCATGGTATTCATATTCACTGCACAAAAGAGTAACTAGTACAAAACAAAAATATACAATTAACATTAGTATGTGTTGGTTGTCAAATAAGGACTTTATTGAAAATAGCGATCGGGGACAGAAAGTCCCTCCTCTTTAATGGGAGAGGTTCCCTTATTGAAAGTAAAAATCTATTCATAAATGTACAATGTTTGGTTTTAAATAGGAACTCTAATATCATGAAAGCATTTGATATAACAGATCATCAATACAAAAAGATAGAAGAATTAAGGAATGGGAAAAGGTAAAATAACACTCTCAGAAATATAGATAACAAAATAATTCCTTACACATGCGAGAATAGGATCATATAGAATAGAATCATTTGCATTAAGACCACAAGATGTTATTTCGTGAGACACAAAGTTCCATAGATGAAATCTACAAGAATACAAAGCTTCTTGATATAAAATAGATTAATGATTCAATAACATTTAACATATAGAAAGGAAAGAATAAGCTTAGATAGAAAGGAAAGAATAACACTTTCAAAAACAACCAAAGTTCCAGCCCCTAAAATGGCGCAGAGCCCATTATATAACTTACAAATTGGTTACACTTGGTAACCATCTCTTTTAACTAAAATATTAATTAAGGAAGTCCACCTGTCCTTAACTAATTTACAATGAGCTTGATTCTAGGAAAAGAAGGAGAAAAGGAGAGACTAGGAGAGAGAGAACATCCACTTATTTCGAGGAGGGCCCACTGACTTGAGAATCTGATGTCTGAATCTTTTCAATGCCTCAGCTATCTCCATACCCCATGGGATTGTTGTGTTGGAAGTGGCATGAGACCAAGTGCCAAGGCACTTCTCCATATCTTTTTCGAACTTGGTATGTTCCAGGTATTCTTTATTAGCCTCTTCAATGGCAGATTGAAGGGAACAAATATCCTTTATCTTCTCTTTGGTAATCAACTCTTCTTTGAACAGGTCTTCTTTGAAAAATGTTTTAAACTGAGTCTTGATCTCTTGAAGAGAGAAAGGAACACCTGAGGTTTCATCATGAAGATGGCAATGAATATCTTTGAAGGCAGATGCAACACAAGTCTTGAAAGACTCTCCTTTCTGCCAACTATTTCTCAATTCTCCCAATGCTTCCTCCAAAACTTTTATCTTCCATTCAACACTGAAAACCCATGTCCTTGACCAATTGTCCTTGGCATCATCAAAAACTTTACTGGCCAACAATATCTTCTCATTAGCCTAGTCCCATCAAGCGAAGATCTGTGATGCAACTACTCCAAAGCTTCAGTTCTTTGTCCATAGTTCTAATAGAGGAGGAGAGTTTTTGTTGCAGGTTATCCACCTTCTCATTAGTTTTGAAGGCCTCTACAATGAATTTCAAGCTTGCAATGGTCATGTCATCAACCATGGCTTCCATAGCCCTTCCATAAGTGGAATATCTATGTATATCCTTGATACTTTGAACCTCATCTTGACTGAGAATCATAGGAGGTGGAAGGGTAGCCAATGAAGCAGGATCCAAAATCTTATCCTTAGCCAATAATGACTTGATGATGTTGGAAAGAACTTGATTTTGTTCTTCCAACTGTTCTATTGTTTGCTTACCCTTCTCCACTCTCTCAATAACCTTAGTTCTTTTTCTTGAGGTTATGCACCTCACTCTTAGGAGTAGATTCCCCATGGAATTCTAGAAAGCTCCAGTCGAGGCTAATAGATCTTGCTCTGCTTTATCAACCTTAGGCTTTACAACCTCTAGAAATTTTTGGCCTTGAGCATCCGTCACTATTCTTGAAATTTTTTAGCTCTCTTTGCTTTGGAGGAGGAGGAGCAGAGACCTAACAAAGCTACCACAAGATCAAAATCCGGCCCTGTTAAATGGGAAGAAGGTTTTCTCTTCCTGCTATCAACCAAGGGTTGCACCCATGCAAAAGTATAAGAAGAGAAGAAGAAGGAACAAGGGGCCCAAGAGAAAGGGAACTCATTGCACTTAAAGTATTCACCATTGTTGCCTCTAATAAAGAGGTGAGTGAGGCATCTAGAGCTTCTTGTGGAAAGGAAATTGTGGTACTAGGAGGTTTAGTGCTAGGCACTTCCTTCTCTTTTCTACCGTAACTTATAAAGTTCTACAAGGTTTGGTGTTTCACCATCATCACTTTCACCGAGAACAATGATGTTCCCCGGCCTCAAGGCAATCCCGAATGTTCTAGAAGAGGTTCTTCCTCAATTGGCTCTCAAGATTAACCTCTTTTATCTTCTTTTTCGTATACTTGAGTAGAAGAAGAGGGAGTAGATGATTCGGTTCTTTATTTGAGGAAGGAGGAGGGGTTTGTATAGGTACCTCTGTCTGTTGGGTGTATGTGTCTCTTTCCCGTGTTAAGTGTCTCTTGAAGAAAATCCACTCTAGTTCTTCTTAAGCTCTCGAACCTTCCTATCAAACCAAACTTTGGTTCTTACAAGGACATGGGCCAAAACTTCAACTAATTCATCCTTCTCCTTCTTTTACCAATCCATATCTTCCAAAGGAGTATGCTTGATTGATGTCTCATATTCAAAAGACTTCAAGTCTTCATCATCATCCTTGAGACCTTCAAGAACCTGATAGAGATTGAACTCCTCAATTTGTTGAAGAGAGAGTCTGTCATAGTGCCTCCGCCTTGCTTCCAAATCATCTGCACAATCAGCCCAATAGTCCTCAGTATCTGGCCTATGATGATAATTTATCCCGAGGTTCGATCGATGAACTTCTTTAAATCAAATCAAGTCCTTGGTCTGAAGAAGTGGACAATGAGGGGAGCAATAGCCCTTTCTACATTTTGGGCATCCAAGGCTATTTTGGTATAGTTTCCCAAAGAAATAGGGAAGTGCAAACCAATGATTTTTTATTGTCCCTATAGGTTCTATGCAACTTATCCATTTACTCCGCACACTTCAACTAGAGCCATCTTGTCATTACATAACATAGGGAGCTTGAGAGGTGTGTTTTCATAACTAACCAACATGATATGAAAACCTCCTAAATTGAATGAAGAAAGATCCATACTTAGCTATTAGGTTCATGGCTTCATCGTAAAACCTCCTAAAGCAGATCACCTTCCAAAAGCCCGACAATATACATGGTGAAGGCATCATTAACTCTTTTGAAATTATGGTTTCTAGTTTCAGGGGTAAATTGAGGGCAATATACATAAATAGGCTTATCCTTCTAGCCCTCCATGTATGTGAAGTCATAAAGAACTTCTTAGTCTATTGCACATTAGAAACTACTCACCAAATTCATGCAAATGATTTCTACCCAATTTATGTTCGATTACCTTCATAGATGATGTTGATAAAAGGGCACATCCGTAAGTGAAATTCATTGGTAGAGGAAAACCCATGACACGAGCTAGCAAAATGATAAAATCGATAAACTCTTCATTGAAATTAACCCTAAATAACACCTTAGAAAGTCGGGATGTTCCCTTCTTAGGGTTCTTCAACCATGATTTTTCTATTCTTTCTTTATATTTATCATTGTCTTATTGAATAGGGTCTGAGCTTGAGCTTGAGTGAGAATGATGGAGTCATCGGTCTCTCGGGATGCGTGAGGGCAATAGTAATGGTAGCAACATCTAGTTTTGCAATCAGCTCCCCATGCACATTAGACAATTCTTTGGTGTCCGAAGTTAAAATGAGCTCCACAGGTGAGCACGATGTTGGCACATTGTACGATGATATGGGAAAACTAGTTGTATAAGCCACCCAATGTTCATTGATCATCTCGTGTCATGGGGGGTGGATTAGGGCAAGTCAATCTATTCCAAAATATCCAAAATCCATGTGCCGAACCTCATTATCGCCTATATCTAGTACAGAGGACTCAACAGGTGAAACATGTTCTTGACCCTGGAATTTGATCTTCATGTTTGCAATGTATAGGGAAAAGCCTTCAAGGATCAAATCCGCAATGAAAAATGAAAAGGGAGAAGGAGCATGAGAAAATGACCTTAATTGCAGGGATTCGAGCAAGTGATGGCAAATGAGCAATGTGTCAAATGCATAGAGGATAGTCCCATTAAATAGTCGTTTAGGAGAGAGAAGGTCATTAAATGTGCATTAAATTCATATTGCACTGACTCAAAAAGATAAGAATTAGAAAGAGTGGAAAAAACTGGCCTGGATGGTCTTTGGTACATTTGGGACATGAGGGACGTGAAGACGCGATCCGGCCGACGCGGGCGATGCAGGTAAAGCGGGCCAAATGAGCACGGGCGGTCCAAAACTTGAAAATGTGAAGGACACGAGGGACGCGAAGACACGATTCAGCCGATGCACATGAAGCGGGGAAATTGGGGACATAAGGCATAGATGCTTTTGGGATAGATGGGACAAAAGTACGTGAAGGACCTAATGCGGGTGATGCGGGTGATCGGGAACAAAGAGCTTGAGTGAACTTGGGACAAATGGGCCAAAAAGTTCCAATAGAACCGAAAGTTAAAGAATTTTGGGAAAGTGGTCGATCGGGAACAGAGGGCTCGACTGGTATTGGGACATGAGGGAAAAAATGTCCGATGACATCCAGTAAATCACCAAAATAACTCCAAAAATATAAATTTTTACTATCTCCTCAACTTTTCACTTCACTAGAACATCACTAAAGGGTGTCAACTCAAAATTTTCAATTTTTTTACTTTCAAAAGAGGGGAAATTTTGAGAGGACAACAACTGGCTCTTTCTGGGGATGACTTGGCTAGATCAAAAGAACGAGACAAGACAAGAACTCTAGAAAACTAGGGGAAGAAGACCAGTGCATAATCCATTGGGCCATAGAGTCAAAAGGCAAGCCAATACGAAGACAACACACAAAAAGGAAAAACACACCAGAAATGGGGAGAAGCAAACACACACTATACATAATATACAAAGAGACTTCCTACTCACCTAGGATTTGAACAATTTCAGGTACTGCCCACTATAAGGAAGTGGGAGGGAGGAACCATCCATATAATCAAGATAGAAAGAATTTTCTCTAGCGAAATGCCTGATTCTGAAAGGGCCAAGCCAAAGAGAATCAAACTTACCATGGCTTCCTCGAGGTTCATGTCTTTTATCCCATAGCAAAACAATGTCTCCAACCTTGAAATCCCTAGATCTGGCCTTCTTTTCAAACAAAGATTTCACCTTCTGCTGGTGGGGAGATATCCTATCAAAACTTACACTGTCTTCATTCAACTTATGAAGATACATGATCCTTTTGTCCAAAGAATCATTGAAACTAGTGTCTTCAATGGCCTTCATCAAATACAAAGCTGGTAGCTCTACTATCACCGGTAGTTGGGCTTCCACACCATATACTACTTGAAAAGGGGACATCCCAATTGCTCTTTTAGGGGTAATCTTATCTTCTCAAAGAGCATCATAGAGATTTTTGTGCCAGTTTCTTTGAGATTCATTAACAAGTTTCCTTACAATAGCCACCAAATTCTTGTTTGTTGATTTTGCTTGTCCATTTCCTTAAGGATAGTAATCTGAAGAGTGAGCAAGGGAAATGCCATATCCATAACATAAATCCATCATCTCAGCAGAAGAAAAATTTGAAGCATTATCAGTCACAATCTTGTTTGGCACTCCAAACCTTACCAAGATGTTTTCTTTGATAAAATTACATACCACCTCGGGAGTAGTAATTTTTCTTGGAATGAATTCAACCCATTTAGTGAAATAATTTGTGGTCACAACACATGAGTATGTCTTGCACTTGAAGATGGGTTGAGGGTTCTAATGAAGTCCAAACCCCACTGTTGAAAGGGCTCTTCAATTACAACCGGTTTCAGTGGTAAAGAAGCCAACTTGGGTCTTCCCACAAAGGTCTGACAAGCTTCACATTTATCAACCCATTTTGATGCATCTTTAAACAAATTAGGCCAAAAGTATCCAACACGAAGAATCTTGTGAGTAGTAGCAACATATGAGAAATGACTCCACACACCCGATCATGGAAAGCTAAGAAAATCTTCTTTTGTTTCTCTTTGTCAACGCATTTCAAAAATCTTCCATCCACTCCACGTTTGAACAAAGCATTCTCCCACAACACGATCGGGCTTATCTTGGCTTGCTAGCTCTCTTCTCCTTGGTAGTTAAGTGAGAGGGACACTCCCATAGGTGAGAAAATTAGCAATATCGGCATACCATTCATCAGTCAAGCCGAGAAATAGAACAATAGAACATCAACTTCATCTTTAGGCACCTCATGACCATCTCCTTCAAACGATGAGTTCACATAAGCCTTTGCCTCGAACTAGTTTGGTTGGTCTCGATGTCAATATCATATTCTTGAACCTTTGCTACCCAGTTTCCTCTCTTGGTTCCAAATTCTTGCTGTGTAAGGATAGACTTGATGGTTGTATCAGGTACAAGCACCATAGAGAGAGAGTTAAGGATATAAAATCAAAACTGCTTAACAACTTTTACTACTACAAATGCATGTTTCTCCATCATGGTGTATTTCAACTCATGATTTTTAAGAATGTAGCTAATGAATGCAATTTGGAGTTCATGATCATCAAAATATTTCGGGTCAATACATCACCAAGGTGCTTTCTATGGCGTAGCAATAAATAATAAATTCTTTACTAAAATATGGACATGCTAAGACATGAGTCCTAGCAATAGCCTTTTTAATACCTTCAAAATTTTCTTTCCCTTCGTAAGACCAGCCAAATGTTTTTTTCCTTCATCAATTGAGAAATATTTAAATTCACTCTACAAAATCAAGGATGAACCTTCTCAGAATTTGATCTTACCAAATAAAGAATGCACTCCCTTATTACTGGTGGGAAGAGGAATTTGTTGAATAGCTTGGACTCGCTTAGGATCAATTTTTATTCCATCTTTAGAGACAACATGTCCTAACAATTTTCCCTCTGTAACACAAAAGACATATTTCTTGGGATTCAAAGAGATCCCATGTTCTCTGCACTTCAAGAGAACTATTTCCAAATGCTGAAAATGATCTACTCTAGTTTTGGAAAACACAAATCAAATCATCTAGATACACAATAACATATTTTCCTTTTAAGCTTCCAAAGGCCAAGTCCATAGCCCTTTGAAAGGTGGCACCGAAATTGATGAGTCCAAAGGGCATCCTTTTGTAGGAAAAAGTACCCCAGGGGGTGGTAAAAGTAGTTTTTGTTGATTTGTAGTGTTAACTTCCACTTGATTATACCCTAAGAAGCCATTAAGCATGGACAACATTTCATACTCCTATAACAACTTGCAATACTTGGTACATCATGGGCAGAGGATAGTTGTCCTTCAAAGAATCCTAATTTAGATTCCTGAAGTCAACACAGATACGAATCTCACCATTTTTCTTCCTGACAGGTACAATGTTTGCAATCCATGTTGAATGGTGAATGGGGAAGATAATTTTGGCTTTCAACAATTTTGTATTTCCTGAAAAATGGTATCAACAATCTTTGGATTGTATTGCCTTTGCTTTTTCTTGAAGGGTTTAATCCCAGGTTTGAGAGGAATGAAATGTTGCATTTCTTTTGGCTGGAAAGCATTTTAGATCATCATAGGAATAGGCAAGAACATCAACGTATTTCTTCAAAAGACTTACTACCTTCCTCTTTTCCTCTTGTGTGCAACATTTCCCAATGTTCACCATTTTGGGATCAGCAGAGCTCCCAATGTTAATCTTTTCATATTTTGCAGATTGTTGCACTCCTTTAGAAGCTTTAGACTTGACATACCTTTCATGCTTATCAAATAATTCCTCCAAACTCACTATCCCTTTAGGAATTTTATTACCTTTTAGTTTAATGCACCCATCTTGATTTGTATCCTCTTTGACACCCTCCTCATTGGGAGATACACTCTCACATGAGGAAAATTGTCACTTCCTTTGAAGTACAATTGTTCAAATTTATCCCTGAGCTCTAAGAAAGAAAGTAAATGTTGATCATCATTAAAAACTTTCCAGTTACTTGCATTATCAGGTACACTTGGTCTATGAATCATTTCAATAGTGAACTTATCTTCGAGATAAATCGGGTGAGGTATCAACAATGATCCTGAAACAACTAGGGAATCAATGTTTGTGTTCTTTTCTCTTGGCACCACTTTGATGGAGAAGGCATCAAGAAATTCAATAGAATCCCACACCAAATTTCTATAATGCTTCAATCTTCTATTCTTTACTTGAAAAAGATCTCTAACTTGTTTAACAATCAATTATGCATCTCCACGAGCCAGAAGATTCTTCACACCTTTTTCTTTTTCCATATTAAGTCCAAGGATGAGGGCTTCATATTCTACCATATTATTGGTATTCTCAAATTGTAGCTTGAATGAGAAAGGATGAATTTTTCCCTCAAGAGATATTAAAACAACACCAGCCCTAGAACCAGCTGAGGAGCAACTTCCATCAAATTCTAAATTCCAAACACCATTAGGATCATGAAGTACTTCTTTGGGAAGTTTAGTTTCCTCCGAGACATAATCATATAGTTTCCATGTCCAATGTCTTCATAAAGTATTTGTGCTTTGGGATCATCTGCTTTTTTGCAAAATATACTCAGATTGCTTCTCGAGCAACAACTTCCTCATCTTTCCATTTACTGGTATAAGGGCATGTGACTAATCCATTTGAATCTCTCCTCCCACATCCTTACAGAAGTTCCTACTTAACAACATACCGTACGAAGGAGGAATATCAGCTACTAGAATAGTAGCTAAAACTTTTTTCTCAAGTAAGGCAACGCAAAAGATACCTGTGCATTTTTAATTCTCCCCACCAAAGGCACCTCCCTACTCTCCATATAATAACATAAACCAATAGTACATGTGAGGGTGAGACCCAAAGCATGAGCTACTTTGGCAGCATTACATTATCTGATGCTCCTGAATCTATGACATAATTGCTAAGTTTATGGCCTGATATAAGGAGAGTCACATAAAATGGTTTGATTTTCTCATTAGGTGAGGTGACTGCAGCTATGATATTTGTTGGGGTGCAGAGGATGGAGTAGGTAAAAGGCCTTTAGAGGTAGTCTTGGAATGGGAATTGAAAAAATGAACCATTTTGGCAAAGGCTTTTGGGTGGGTTTGATAATACTCAGCCTCTGAAATTTGGATTTTTGTCTTCTTAAGATGGTCAATGATATCAAAAGATCCAGAGGTGGATGGGGAATCATCACTAGGCATTTTGGATTTATCAGGTTTTGAGGCTGGAGAAGAAGAAGTTTTAGAAGTAAAAAAGGAGAAGAATTATCAGTACTGACCTTTTGTGTGGAAGTGGTGGGAATAAGAGATCCTCTTCTTGCCACTACTGGGATAGTTGTGGAATACTCTTTATCTTTCCTAATGGGCTGCATGACTTTCTCTTTCTTATTGGTCTACTCTCATGTCATAATAACATATAAATCACTATTCATATCTACCACTATTTCATCATAATCATCTTCTTCATCAACGCCCTCAATAATAAGAAAATTAACTTGAGATCCATCAAGTTCATCCAATTCCTCCTCATCCTCTTCTCTGATTCTTCTAATTCTTCATTGGCCTCTTCATCAGGTTCCTCAACTTCACAAGTTGCATTGATAGGGACCTTGATGGGTGGTCCCTCGATTGCCAACCTTGTCTGAGAAGAGGGTAAATGGTTCTTGGGTTGGAAATTTCTTCTTAGGACATCTTGATAGGGAGCATGCTGAGCCAATTATTTCTTGATAGAAATGAGGTCATTGGCTAGCTTTTGTACTAAGGGGTCTGCATTAGCTCCAGAACTTGAAGAAGAGGAAGCAAAAGCTTTAGACTTGAAAGGATCTCTTTTTAACTTTCCGGACATGATCAAGTCGTCTTCAACACTAACGACTAATCTCTAGTCCTCATCGAATATTGTAAGATTAGCTCTTCTCAATGCATAGCTTACTTTAGGAAATTGAGCATTTAGGAAAAAACATTTTTGAATTTGGTCCATGGGCCGTGTCCTTTGGGATCTTATTAATCAATTTATTGAACTTAGCCACAAACTCTCTCATAGGTTCATGTGGTTCTTTCTTGATTTGAGAAATCTGGGCTAGTAGAGCATGCACATCCTCTGCGGGCTTAAAACGGTTCTCAAATCTTGTCCTCATAGTGTTCTAACTTGTAATGGCCCCAACATGAAGGTGATAGAACCAATCTGCTGCATTATCTTGCAAATTATCTACAAAAAGCCTCACCGAGACATCTTAATGCTCAACACCAAGGACTCCACATGTAACAATGAAGGCTGTAATATGTTCATCTGGGTGCACTTTGCCATCACCTTTGAACTTGGGAAAGTTCTTTCTGTTACCCCTAGGTAACTCATGCAAAGGCTAAGGAAGGGAAAGAGGCCCAACATGGTGGCCCCAAGGTAATGGAACTGCCATCCTTGGAAAGACTACTTGCAGAGGTACCAAAACACCAACAAGAATCAAAGCACGAAGATTAGGGCTGAGTTTCTCTTGAGGAATACTACTTCTAAGAGTTCTATCTTCAATAGGGGGTGTGCTTGTAGAACGGGCTCTTCTATTTCTCCCAGTTGAAGGAGGAGGAAATCCTTGTTGCTCCAGGAGTTGAAACTGAGAATCTTCAATCCCAAGAGCCCTCCTACCGCGGGTAAATTTTAGAGTCACCGATCGTAGAATGATCAAGAAATTACTCACAAAACCAAAATCCATCAAAAAAAATCCCTAAGAGAGTCACCAAAAACTATTGATTGTCAAATAAGGACTTTATTGAAAACAACAGTCAGGGGACAGAAATTCCCTCCTCTTTAATGGGAGAGGTTCCCTTATTGAAAGCAAAAAATCTATTCACAAATGTACAATGTTTGGTTTTAAAGAGGAACTCTGATATCATGAAAGTGTTTGATATAACAGATCATCAATACAAAAAGATAGAAGAATTAAGGAATGGGAAAAGGTAGAATAACACTCTCAAGAAATATAGATAACAAAATAATTCCTTACACATGCCAAAATAGGATCATATAGAACAAAATCATTTGCATTAAGACCACAAGATGTTATTTCACAGACACAAAGTTCCAGAGATGACATCTACAAGAATACAAAGCTTCTTGATATAAAATAGATTAATGATTCAATAACTTTTAACAGATAGAAAGGAAAGAATAAGCATAGATAGAAACAGAAAGAGAAATCTTCTTGTATTGATAGCTTTTAACTCCTTTACACTTTCAAAAATAACCAGAGTTCCAACCCCTAAAAATGGCGCAGAGCCCATTATATAACTTACAAATTGGTTACACTTGGTAACCATCTCTTTTAACTAAAATATTAATTAAGGAAGTGCACAACACAATGTCCTTAACTAATTTACAATGAGCTCGATTCTAGGAAAATAAGGAGAAAAGGAGAGACTAGGAGAGAGAGAACATCCGCTTATTGCTTGAGGAGGGCCCACTGACTTGAGAATCCGATGTCTAAATATTTTCAATGCCTCAGCTATCTCCATACCCCGTGGGATTGTTGTGTTGGCAGTGGTGTGAGACCAAGTGTCAAGGCACTTCTTCGTATCTTTTTCAAACTTGGTATGTTCCAGGTATTCTTTATTAGCCTCTTCAATGGCAAGATTGAAGGGAACAAATATCCTTTATCTTCTCTTTGGTAATCAACTCTTCTTTGAACAGGTCTTCTTTGACAAATGTTTTGAACTGAGTCTTGATCTCCTAAGAGAGAAAGGAACACCTGAGGTTTCATCATGAAGATGACAATGAATATCTTCGAAGGCGATACAACAAAGTCTTGAAAGACTCTCCTTTCTATCAACTGTTTCTCAATTCTCCCAATGCTTCCTCCAAAAATTTTATCTTCCATTCAACACTGAAAACCCATGTCCTTGACCAATTGTCCTTGGCATCATCAAAAACTTTATGGCCAACAATATCTTCTCATCAACTTGTCCCATCAGGTGAGATTTTATGATGTAACTACTCCAAACCTTCAATTCTTTGTCCATAGTTCTAATAGAGGAGGAGAGCTTTTTGTTGCAGGTTATCCACCTTCTCATTCGTTTTGAAGGCCTCTACAATGAAGTTCAAGCCTACAATGGTCATGTCATCAACCATGGCTTCCATAGCCCTTCCATAAGTGGAATATCTGTGTATATCCTTGATAATTTGAACCTCATCTTGACTGAGAATCATAGGAGGTGGAAGGGTAACCAATGAAGTAGGATCCAAAATCTTATCCTTAGCCAATAATGACTTGATGATGTTGGAAAGAACTTGATTTTGTTCTTCCAACTATTCTATTGTTTTCTTACCCTTCTCCACTCTCTCAATAACCTTGGTTATTGTTTCTTAGAGGTTATGCACCTCACTCTCGTGAGTAGATTCCCCCATTGGAATTCTAGAAAGCTCTAGGTCGAGGCTAATAGATATTGCTCGCCTTATCAACCTTAGGCTTTGCACCTCTAGAAATTGTTGGCCTTGAGAATCTTTCACTATTCTTGAAATTTTTTTAGCTCTCTTTGCTTTGGAGGAGGAGGAGCAAGACTAACAAAGCTGCCACAAGATCAAAATCCAGCCCTATTTAATGGGAAGAAGGTTTTCTCTTTCTTCTATCAACCAAGGGTTGTACCCATGCAAAAGTAGAAGAAGAAGAGGAGGAGGAACAAGGGGCCCAAGAGAAAGGGAACTCATTGCACTTAAAGTATTCACCATTTTACCTCCGGTAAAGGTGAGTGAGGCATATGGAGATTCTTGTGGAAAGGAAATTGTGGTACTAGGAGGTTCAGTGCTAGGCACTTCCTTCTCTTTTTCTACTGTAACTTCTAAAGTTCTTACAGGGTTTGGTGTTTCACCATCATCACTTTCACTGAGAACAATGATGTTCCCTAGCCCTGAAGGCAATCCTGAATTTTCTAGAAGAGGTTCTTCCTCAATTGGCTCTTGCTTAACCTCTTTTATCTTCTTTTCGTATACTTGAGTAGAAGAAGAGGGAGTAGATGATTTAGGTTCTATATTTGAGGAAGGAGGAGGGGTTTATATAGGTACCTCTATGCTGGGTGTATGTATCTCTTTACCAGTGTGTTGAAGTGTCTCTTGAATAAAATCCACTCTGGTTCTTCTTAAGCTATCGAACCTTCCTCCAAACCAAACTTTGGTTCTTAGAAGGACATGGGCCAAAACTTCAACTAAGTCATCCTTCTCCTTCTTTTACCAATCCATATCTTCCAAAGGAGTATGCTTGATTGATGTCTCATATTCAAAAGACTTCAAGTCTTCATCATCATCCTTGAGACCTTCAACCCCGATAGAGATTGAACTCCTCAATTTGTTGAAGAGAGAGTCTATCATAGTGCCTCCGCCTTGCTTCCAAAATCATCTACAATCAATCCCAATAGTCCTCGATCTCGGCCTATGATGATAATTTATCCCGAGGTTCTTATCGATGAACTTCTTCAAATCAAAGCAAGTCCTCAATATGAAGAAGTGGATAGTGAGGGGAGCAATAGCCCTTTCTACATTTTGGGCATCCAAGGTTGTTTTGTAGGTATAGTTTCCCAAAGAAATAGGGAAGTGCAGACACAATGATTTTCTTGTCCTTAGGTTTCTATGCAAATTATCTAATTGCTGCACACTTCAACTAAAGCCATCTTGTCATTAAAAACATATGGAGCTTGAGAGGTGTGTTTTCATAACCAGCCAACCTGATATATGAAAACGTCTTGAATTGAATGAAGAAAGCTCCATACTTATCTATTAGGTTCATGGCTTCATCAAAAACTTCCTGGCAGTATCACCTTCCAAAATCCTAACAATATACATGGTGAAGGCATTATTAACTATTCTGAAATTATGGTTGCTAGTTTCCGGGGGTAAATTGAGGGCGGTATGTATAAATAGGCTCATCCTTCTAGCCCTCCATGTATGTGAATCCAAACCAATGTCGATGATCTTTCTTTTTAGGGAATACATGAGGTAAGAAATCATAAAGAAATTTTTAGTTTGTTGCACATTAGAAAATTGCTCACCAAATTCATGCAAATGATTTATGCCCAATTTATATTCGATTACCTTCGCAGATGATGTTGATAAAAAGGCACATCCGTAAGGGAATTCATTGGTAGAGGGAAACCCATGACATGAGCTAGAAAATGATAAAATTAGACAACTCTTCATTGAAATCAACCCTAAATAACACCTTGGAAAGTAGGGATGCTCCTTCTTAGGGTTCTTCAACCATGATTTTGCTATTCTTTCTTTATATTTCATTGTCTGCTTTCGAACAAGGTCCGAGCTTGAGCTTGTGTGAGAATGATGGAGTCCTTGGTCTCTAGGATGCATAGGGCAGCGGTAATGGTAGTAGCATCCAGGTTTGATCAATCAGCTTCCCATGCACATTATACAATTATTTCCAAAAAATGAGTGTCCAAGTTAAAATGAGCTCCACAGTACATATATGGGAAAACCAGCTGCATAAGCACGATCATCTATGCCATGGGGGCAAGATTAGGGCAAGTCAATTTGCTCCAAAATCTCCATAATCCAAGTGTCGAACCTCACTATCACCTATATCCGGCATACAGAGGACTCGAGAGGTGAAACATGTTCTTGACCACGGAATTTGATCTTCATGTTTGTAATGTATAGGGTAAAAGCCTTCAAGTATTGAATCCAAAATGAAAAATGCAAAGGGAGCATGAGCACAAGAAAATGATCTTAATTGCAGGGATTCAAACAAGTGATGGGAAATGAGAAATGTGTCAAATTCATAGAGGATAGTCCCATTAAATATCCGTTTAGGAGAGATAAGGTCATTAAATGTGCATTAAATTCATATTGCACTGACTCAAAAAGATAAGAATCGTAAAGAGTGGAAAAAAGGGAAAGCTGCTCGGATGGTCTTTGGTGCATTTGGGACATGAGGGACGTGAAGACGTAATCCAAACGATGCAAGCCATGCGGGTAAAGTGGGCCAAATGAGCATGAGTGGTATAGAAACTTGAAAATGCGAAGGACGCGAGGGACATTAAGATGTGATTCGGCCATGCATGCAAAGCGAGGAGAAAGTGGGGACAAAAGGCACATACGCTTTTGGGATAGATGGGACAAAAGTACGCAAAGGACCCGATGCGGGTGATCGGGAATAGAGAGCCCAAGTGAACTTGGGACAAATGGGCCAAAAAGTTCCGACATAACCGAAAGTTAAAGAATTTCAGGGAATGTGGCCGATCGGGAACAGAGGACCCGACGGTACTTTGGACATGAGGGACAAAAATGTCCGACAGACCCACAAATCACCAAAATAACTCCAAAAATGTGAATTTTTACTATCTCCTCAACTTTTCACTTCACTAGAACATCACTAAAGGGTGTCAACTCAAAATTTTCAATTTTCTGACTTTCAAAAGAGGGGAAATTTTGAGAGGACAATAGTACGATACATGTCAAATCAAATACATGTCATCCAATATGATAAAATAATCATAATATCCATGAAAAATTGAAGTATCAATAAATGCCAATGGCTATCCTTCACCCAAGATGCACCCTCCCATAATATCACAACCTTCCATTGTAAAAGGGACGGTTGTGATATTACGAGAGGGTGCATTTTTTGAGTGGAGGGTCGGCGAGTGACTTTAAAACCTCTTCTTAGCACACTTTCAAAATGTTATACCCCAACTATTGATGTGGAATCCTAAGGGGTAAAGCCCTTCATCACGCAACGATAGTTGGGCTTATCGATGTGGCATCCTAAGGGGGGAAGCCCCTTCAAACACGCACCGATTCCTATCTTCGTAGAGGCACTTGCCCCCATATGTCAAATTGAGAGTCGAGTATGATATCACATAATTTTTATATCTTCAACTTTCATTATACATTCACAACATTAAAATTACCAATATTTAACAACTAATAATATATATATATATATATATATATATATATATATATATATATATTTCTACTCATGATCAAAATATCTCCACATTCCTAATATTTACAACTATAACACATCCAATCATAATCAAACTTATTGTACTTATATATTTTACATCAATGTTCCTTATTGTACTTTTATAATGTGCACTTACATATTTGACATATTTTTACTTATATATTTGACATATATGTATAGATATTGATTATGTGGTATGCAAAAAAACTTAGTTATATTCAATGAATTTTGCCTTATGTAGGATAATAAATGATATGGATAGATTACGTATGTGGTTATATTATGATTATTAGATGTATGTGATTTCACACTAATATGGTTGTTTTTCAAACTGAGTCGGTGTTATGATGTGCATGTTAATTAGTATTTAAAAACAAAAAGAAGGATCAAGATCCAGATAAGACATAAAAATCTAGTGTAACCAAAGAGCAGCTACCCCAAAACATCAAACCAGTTCGAACACTACTGAAAGAAGAATGCAGCCAAAAATAACAAAAAAAAAAAACACATGAAAGTCAAAGAGCAACATGAGATCCACAATTACTTCTTGGTGGCTTTGGAAATTCTAGATTTAATAGTCTACTAGGAGGTGAACATAGCCAATGCCATCATGTGAGTAGGGTCAGTAATATCCAGCTGTTGAATGGTTTGTTTGCTTTCTTTTTCCGTGCCCCAAAGAGTTGTTGGTATGCCACTGAGATTAGAGACGCAGCGGACATGCTGCTCAATAAATTCCTCAATTGCACTAAATATAGCCATATTATGATCATGGCGAGTCTTGGTTTTCCCAAGTCGGTTGTCCAGGGAGTAAAGTTTTTTGTAGATATCTTCAACCTGTTTGTTGTCAATATCAGCCTCCTCCTCCTTCATCCTCTTACCTTTTTGCTTAGTCAAGTTTTTGACTTCTTCTTTCAACAACAACATGTCAGTTTCTAAAGCTTCCAGCCTTTTAGTGGAGCTCTCAGTGTGTCTCCTAAGAACCCGTGCTACTAATGTGAAGGAGATTATGAGCAACCTCCAAGTCCTGAGGCACGTTCCCCGAAACAGGGGTATCCAGGTTCAACCTTTTAGAAGATCTAGTTATAGGTCTGTCGAGGTGGAGGCGAAAGGGGTGGGAGCAGAGGGGGGGGGATGACAGGGGGAGCCGAGAAGGAAGTCATAGGGGTAGCAGCAGTGGTGATGGGGATAGAAGGAGTGGTATCGGCAGCGGTGGTGGGAAAAGAAGGAACAGAGATGGGGGAAGTTGGAATGCTGGGAAGCTTAAGAAGACAAAGTTTATGCAACAAGAAAATGAGACCTTGATGCAAAGGGACCGCACGAGCATGCTTTTGGAACTCCAAAATGGAGCACTCAAGAGAATTAAGTAAATAATGAGGGAAACATACCGTGTAATTTCTACGGAAGTGATTGAGGAACACAAGATGTTTTAAGGGCACTGTGACAAATCTCCCCTCTAAAGAGATGTATCTCACCATCATACGGGTGACCTCATCAAAAGGTGGAGGGATAGAGCTGACCTACAAACCCACCATGACAAAAACTAGTTTCTCATTTCCCTCCACAAATTTCCTCTCCTCAGCCAGCCTGTCAATCCTTTTATTGAAAAATCGGTACCCATCCATTCCAAGGCCAGTAGCTTCGGCGATTAACTCTTCATTGATCAAAATTTTCTGTCCGCCATATTCAACTTTGTGGTCTTTCCAATCCTTCACAAATTACATGGAAATGCTTTGGTCATGACCCTGTATCTTCTCAATAAAATTAGTAATGCCTCCCTGGTTGAGAAGATTCCAAAGCTCTTCATTATTCTTCCACTCTGGTCCACACTGGGCTCGATCTGACAAGGGGCTCCTCCCATTTTCACCGGCTTAAGTGATTGAAAGTGTAAACTTCAAAATCCCTATGAGGAATTCTATAATAGCCACAGTTTCCAACCCACCTTTCTCTATTTTTTCTCACGCGATGGGAATGATGAATAGTGTAGCCATTGTTGTCATAACACTTCCCACGAATGCCTGCGTAAATGCTGCTCTGTACCTATGAGATCCCACATGCGCGAGCATCAGCCCCCTTAGAAACCCACTCCAGATCATCATCAACCTTACTACGGACTTGAAAATCCATAAAAAATTGTTTAATAGCTTGTTATAGGCATAATATTTCCCACATGTGTGGCTTTAATCTTTAGATAAATCCACTTTAAATCATCATTATACTTTATATATCCTTGATTGCCCATCAAGATCTACTTAAGCGTTGTTTTAAACTTATCCACGTGTGTGAAAGTCTTATTCATAAAGACCCACTCCAAATGCTCATTAATCTTATTCCAAATTTGCATGCCCATAAGTATCCGCTTGTATGTTGTTTTGAATCTACTCAGGAATGTGATCACTATTATCCCAAATAATGTGATTAACATTTATGCCATAGTTAGCCAATGCATCTGCCACCTTGTTACCCTCCCAGTAAGTATGCTTGATCCGAATATTATTGAAGGTTTGGAAAATACTTATGGACTCCAAGATGAAGTCCTTTGATGTTCCAACTTGGAGGCGAACACTGATTAAGATGATTAATGATATTAAGCGAGTCTCCTTCCAGAATGAGATTTTGGATATTATGAGTCTGAGCAATTCTAAGGCCCCATAAAGCGGATAATGCTTCAACAAAATGATTAGTTTGTATTCCCATTTTACCGGCATAAGCAACAACCAAACTACCTTTATGATCCCGATCACTCCTCCCCACCGCAATTCCAGGGTTACCCTTAGAGGCCCCATCAAAGTTCAACTTATACCAGTTGAGATCAGGAGGATGCCAATGTATCAAAGATCTATCAATATTATTACCTGAATTATTTCAGATATTTGTCAGCTCCAATCTGCCATTGGGACAAGATATGCTCTTCATTTTCTGGATAACTCTTGTTCTTGGGGGGTTTAAATCTAGCAATATTCTCTTTAATAGCACTAGAAATTTTCCCAATACTGAGCTTATAATTCTGTTTACTATTTCTAAAGATGATATCATTTCTATCTTTCCATATCCTCCAAATAATATGAGGCATTACCAAATTCCAGAGCCTTCTCACAACACAATGTTTATAGGGTGGGCTCCATTGGGTCCAGAGCTGACTGAAATCCTTCGGAACCACCCAGGAAGCTTTAAAATTAGAGAGGGAAAAACTCCACATTTTGGTAGCATATTCACAATGGATAAGCAAATGACTGATATCCTCAGAGTCTTTTTTACACAGATGACACCTATTAGGCATTATAAAACCTTTTCTTATCAGGTTGTCAGTGGTAAGAATTCTGCCCCTGAGAGCAAGCCAAAAGAAAAAGTTAATTTTAGGTGTTAGCTCATTCATCCAAATTCTACTCCATTTAAACTCAGTTTGACTATTGTCAAAGAAAGTATTATAACCAGTTTTAACAGAGTAGTTCCCATCAATAGAACTGCTCTAGACCAACTCATCCTTAACTTCCAGCTGACTTAAGGGGATAAGGTCCAACTGATCTTGCAGGGAGGAAATAGTTTGGATCAGATCATCTCTATCCACAAAAGTTTTTTCCATTTCTTTTTGTTACCCTTTCTTTCAATATAATCCTTGATTCTAGTGCCATACTTGCTTTCAAGACTGTCTTTGACTACTCCAAATCTGTCCATAAGGCTGCAATTAAACCAGTTATCATCCCAAAATTTTATATCACAACCATCTCCCACTTTCCACTTACTTCCTTGTTTTATGAAATTTCTGCTCTTCACTAAGTTATTCCAAAAAATGGAACCATAAGGAAGATGCTCATCTTGAAGAAAAGAAAAGACAACTTGTTGATTAAGGTATTTAGCCTTAATTAATTCTATCCAGGGTTGCTTCTCAGATAGCATTCTCCAGCCCATTTTCACAATAAGAGCCTCATTCATTTTCTTGATGTCTTTTATGCCCAGGCCTCCTATAGATTTTGGAGTACAAACCTTATCCCAAGAAACTAAGTGATATTTAAACTTCTCCTCCATGCCCTGCCATAAGAAGTTTTTTTGAATCCTCTCAATTTTTTCTCTGAAGGCAGAAGGGATCTTATATAGAGACATGATATAGATAGGCAGATTTTGAAGAGTGCTTTTATGAGTAGGCATTTACCAACACTAGAAAGAATGGCTCCTTTCCATCCAACCATTTTTTTTTGAAATCTCTCCAACAGATCATTCCACACCTTGGTAGAAACTTTTTTAGTGCCCAGAGGGAGTCCTAAGTAAGTGGCTGGAAGTGCACTTATTTTACATCCCAGAATTTTTGCAATTTTAAGTTGTCTTTCCTCAGGAGTATTGAAGAAGAAAATGGAGCTTTTATCATAATTGATCTCTTGCCCAGAAGCAGCTTCATAAAGTTGCAGAATAGCCTTGGTAGCCTTAGCTTCAAGGATGGATGCCATTAAGAGAAGAATTGTATCATCCACAAATTGCTGATGAGAAGTTACGTGGCTGATGGAAGTGGGCTTTGAACCTTTCAGGAGACCATCAATAACTACTTTACCAATTGATCTACTAAGACTGTCTGCCATAAGAATGAAGAGCAGGGGGGATATGGGGTCCCCTTGTCTTAGCCCTCTGCTACTTGTGAAAAAGCCCACCGGCTCACCATTAACCACCACTGAGAATCTGACCGTAGTGATGCAAGCCTTAATAATTTTTCTAATTTAGCAGGGAAGCCAAATTTAATTAAAACTTTGTCTAAAAAACCCAAGAGACCTTGTCAAAGGCTTTATTCATATCAAGCTTAAGGACCATATTCACTTTTTTATTATTTTCCATAGAGTGTATGGTCTCATGTACCATAATCACTCCATCTTGGATAATCCTACCTTTAATGAATCCACTCTGCTACCTTGAGATTAAATCATTCATAATAAATTGAAGCCTGGTAGCAATGATTTTGGTAAAAATTCTATAGATAACATTCACAAGGCTGATGGGTCTGAAGTCTTTGAAGTCCTTAGCATCCATTTTTTTTGGAGCAAGCACAATGTGGGTGTTATTCAGCTCTTTCAAAAGGTCTCCAGTTCTATAGAATTCATTCACCACTCTGAGAAGATCATCCGAACATATTTCCCAAAATTTCTGAAAAAAGTTAATAGAAAATCCATCCGGGCCGAGCCTTGTCACCTTCTAAAGTAAACACAACTTTTTGCAGTTCTTCAAGTGTGACAGCTTTAGTGATATCTTTAAATCTCTACTCCTCAATTTTGTCTTGGGGAATAGCCTCCAACATGAAAGAAATTGCCTCATCAGCAATGATATTCCTCTCATTAAGAAGTTTTTTATAGAAATTGAGAGCTTCCTCTTTGATGTTGTTGGGATCTTTTATAATAGTGCCATTACTTTTAGCCACTTCCATAATCCTATTACAAGCTCTTGTGCTTCAAAGTGGTCATATGAAAAAACTTTGTATTTCTATCTCCTTCTTTTAGCCAGATAGCCCTAGATTTTAGTCTCCATAAGGATTCTTCTCTACTACAAATCGTATGCAGCTCTGCAAGAATGTTCTTTTCCTCAGTTTGGTCTTCAAAAGATCTCCCCATTGTATTCATTTTGATTTCCAGATCTTGGAGCTTTTGTTTTAACTTCTTTTTTTTTTTTCAAACACATTACCAAAAACTCTTTTATTCCAAATTTTAACTTGTTTTTTAACATTTTTGAGCTTCTGAATCAATCTATATTGAGCAGTGCCTTCACCATTCCAAACCCACCACTCTTTAATTTTGTCATAAATGTCATCATGCTCCATCCACATCTTTTCAAATTTGAATGAGCTTCTGATGGGCTTAGTCCAATTGAGAAGATTTAAGGCAATCGGATTGTGGTCCGATCCAATTCTGGGTAGGGAAGAGGGTGGAAGTCCTGACTGAGAATCCAACTAGCAGAAATCAGGGCTCTATCCAGTCTAACTTGGATAAGATCTTTTCCCAACCTTCATTGTTCCAGGTGTATTTATTCCCATGGAGATCCACATCCAAGAGATTAAGATCAGCAACAAAATCTGCAAATTCCTCCATACCTGTGGAAAAGCTGGAGATTCCTCCATATTTTTCACCTGGGTTTAGAGGAGAATTAAAGTCACCCATAATAAGCCAGTTGGCTATAGTATGTTGGGTTCTAAAGATCTTAAGATCAGTCCAAAGTTTACGTCTCCCACTAACCGTATTAGGGGCATAGATATTAGAAAGGATCCATTCACTATTGTTCTCAATAGCATGAAATTTAATAGCAAGATGATTAGTGCTAGCATTAAGAATCATACCAGTACAGTGTCTTTTATCCCAAAGAGTAGCCAGACCTCCAGAGGCTCCCTGAGAGTCCACCGCAGCCATGTCAGAGTTTTCCCAGAAATTTTTTTACTAATTTCAAGGATCTTAGCTTTCATCTTAGTTTCCTACAAAATCAAAATACTAGGACTACTAGAATCCCGTAACTCCTTAATGATTCTCTGTTTGGAGTTTCCGTTTAGACCTCGGATGTTCCAAGAGATAATCTTCATTTAATAGGAATGGGAGCTGGTATTGCCTGATGGCTCAATTGACGTTGAGTTCCATCTGCAATGTCTCTCTGTTCTCTTGGATCTAAGAGTCTTCTTTGAGGGCCTTCCTCTTTTAGAGCTACTTCCAAAATCTACTAGTCTTCTAGCAGAAGATCTAGTAGTTCTAGATGTTGAAGTTTCCCAATTGTCAATTTTCTTTTTCTTTTCACTAGTATAGCGATTTTGGGATCATTTCAAATCCTTTCATTCTTTTTTTTTTTTTTTGAAATGACCTCTCTGAATCCAGAAGTTAGTTCCTCATCTTCTTTAAATGGCGTTACTTCTCCCTCCTCTTTCTCTTTCTGTTTACTATCAATCAAGTGTGGATCTGCTGATCTGTTGCTGAAGCAAGGAGGTAGATCTACTAGATCTGTTTGAAGCAAGAGTTTCCCTTTGTGGTTGAGATTTTACTTTCACCCCTTGAGTGTGTAATGCTTCTTCTGAACTCATGTTGTTCTTCTCCAACATTTCCTCAATGAAGTCTAGAGAATTATCTATCTCAGCTTCCTTAGTGTCATTTGGGATCTTAGCTAGATCCTTAGGAATGATATTCACCTTTACAGTTCCTTCTTGTTCATCCACCTCCATAGTCACCTTTACTGGATTTTGCATTTCTAAGTCTTCTTTGTTTCTGATTGGTGCTCCATGCAAAGCTACCGCTGGGGTTTTAGGACGCCAGACTAGGTGTTTCCTTATTGAAGTTCTAAACCCCCTTTTTTTCCTTTTTATTGTAGTTACTCAGTGGTTAGGGGCTTTTTCTTCTCTCCGGCTTTCATTGTCTAGAACCCTGCTTTCCTTTGTCATTTCTAAAACACCCTCAAGTTGTTCTTTCTTTTTGTGTTTATCCTCCTCTGAGAGATCTCCTTATTAGGACATTTTTTGGTGAAATGTCCTATACGATGACATTGCTTACACCTTAAATGGAAGGTTTCAAATTCAATTTTTGGGTCCACATTCCATACTTAGATTTCAAGATGATGTGCTCCGGTAACTCCTGCTCCATTTCAGAAGAAATGCAGAATCGAGAAAAAGCAAGTCTGGATCTATTTCTCATGGGTCCATCCAGCCCAATTGGAGCACCTATGGATTTAGCAATGTTTAGCAAGATTTCATCATCCCAAAATTGCAACGGTAGCCCAGGGAGTCTACACCAGATTGGAATGGTGTTTATATTTTCAATGTTCGGGTCAAACCCTGGATACCATTTTTTCAAAAAGAGGCCCATATTACCCAGCCACCACGGTCCTCCCAGAAGCACCGATTCCAAATCAGTCTGCTGATTAAATTTTTCCAAAAAAACCCCGTGGCATGATGGTAATACTCAGATCCCCCTTAGGTTTCCACTTTCTAAGAGCCCATTTTCTAATAAAATCAATATTAGGTCTGGAGCCTAGAAACTTACCAACAAGGGAGAGATTCACTTTGTCCAAAGCCCTATTCACGCAGCCATCTGGGACCATTAGACAGGTAGCACCTTCATTGTCCTTTTCCCACGTGAACTATCCTCTTTCAGGCGATTGTGGACCCACTTTTCTATTAGGGTTTTGGAGAATCTTGTTTTAAATCTCACAATGATATTCCATATTATTCCATGTTGAAACAAGTGAGGATTTGATAATAATTTTCTCCAAAGATTGTTCTAGATCATGTAGAGGAAGAATTCGAGGTTTTAATGAAATTTCTTCATTATAAATGATTTATTTCCTCATGTAATAGTTCAAAATGTTTACAGAATGTTAATCGATATTGTTTAAATGCAAGTTTAATTACATGACAGGACGAAAGAAGGTTGGAAAGCACAAGGCCTTACCAGTGTCGAATTCAAAGATAATGCAAAATTCTATAGTGCAAGTACTAATGTGTTCAGAAAGACTGTTGAGAGCCCTGCAAACAAAGATGTCAAAGTTGAACAAGAAGATGATTCGTCCTCGTCATTTCATATGGAAGTAGAATTGAAACTTGCAATGAATAAGGCAAAGTTTTATAAAATTGAGCGTGAAAGACTTAGACTGAAATATTTAAATTTGTCCAAAAAATAAAGAATTATTGGACCGATTACTTGATGCTTCCTCGAGGAAGATGGAGTTGGAGCTTGAGGTTCAAGATTTGGAATTAGAAATTACGAATTAGGAGATGACGTTTTTTCACCACTTTGGAAAACTTCAACCCCCTCTCCGCCTAACAAGTAGTTGATGTGGAGTCAATGTTTACAATGAGTAGGAAAATCACCGCGGGTTGCACGTTTTGGAGAATGGGATTACGTTTTTCAAAGTGCTAAAAACACCATGCATTTTTCAACGTGTCAAAAACACACCATGTTTTTCACCACTTTGGAAAACTTCAACCCCTCTCTTCCTGACAAGTAGTTGATATGGATTCAATGTTTACAATGATTAGGAAAAGCACCGAGGGTTGCCCTTTTGGAGAACGGTGTTGCATTTTTAAAGTGCTTTGAAAAACACTTGTGTGTTTTTAAACGTATCGAAAAACACACTCAGTTTTCCACCGCATTGGAAAACTTCAACCCCCTCTCCACCTTACAAGTAGTTGATGTGGAGTCAATGGTTGAAACAAGGAGAAAATTCACTATGGGTTGTACCTTTTGGAGAACGGATCGCGTATTTGAAAGTCTTGAAAAAACCATGCATTTTTCAACGTGGCGTAGAAAACACACTCCATTTTTCATTGCATTCGAGAAATCCAACCCTTCTACACCTAATAAGTAGTTTATGTGGATTCAATGTTTGTAACAAGGAGGAAAAGCACCATGGATTGCACCTTTAGAAGAACGTGCTTGCGTATTTCAAAGTGCTAAAAAACACCATGCATTTTTCAACATGGCAGAAAACACACTCCATTTTTCATCACATTCAATAAATCCAACTCTTCCCCACCTAGTAAGTAGTTGATTTTGATTCAATGTTGCAACAAGGAGGAAAAGCACCGCGGGTTGCACCTTTTGGAGAACAGATCATGTATTTGAGAGTGTTGAAAAACACCGTGCATTTTTCAATGTGGTGGAAAACACACTCCATTTTTCATCACATTGGAGAAATCCAACCTTCTCCACCAAGTAAGTAGTTTATGTGGATTTAATGTTTGAAATAAGGAAAATCACCACAGGTTGCACCTTTTGGAGAACAGGATCGCGTATTTGAGAGTGTTGAAAAACACCATGCGTTTTTCAACGTGGTGGAAAACACACTCCATTTTTCATCGCATTGGATAAATTCAACCCTTCTCCACCTAATAAATAGTTGATGTGGAGTCAATGTTTGAACCAAGGAGGAAAAGCACCATGGGTTACACCTTTTGGAGAACGTGATTGTGTATTTTTCAAAGTGTTTGAAAAACACATCGTGCATTTTTCAACATGGCGGAAAACACACTCCATTTTTCATTTCATTGGAGAAATCCAACCTTCCCCACCCAAAGTAAGTAGTTGATGTGGATTCAATGTTTTCAACAATGAGGAGGAAAGCACCGCAGTTGCACCTTTTGGAGAACATGATCGCGTATTTCAAAGTGCTGAAAAACACCATGCATTTTTCAACATGGCAAAAACACACTCCATTTTTCATCACATTGGAGAAATCCAACCCTTCTCCACCCGATAAGTAGTTGATGTGGAGTTAATGTTTACAACAAGGAGGAAAAGCACCGCGGGTGCACCTTTTGGAGAATGGGATCATGCATTTCAAAGTATTGAAAAACACCGTGCATTTTTCAACGTGGCGGAAAACACACTCCATTTTTCATCGCATTGGAAAAATCAACCCTTCTCCACCTGATAAGTAGTTTATGTGGAGTCAATGTTTGCAAAAGAGGAAAATCATCACGAGTTGTACCTTTTGGAGAACAGGATCGCGTTTTGAAAGTGTTGAAAAACACCATGCGTTTTTCAACATGGCGGAAAACACACTCCATTTTTCATCGCATTTGATAAATCCAACCCTTCTCCACCCGGTAAGTAGTTGATGTGGAGTCAATGTTTGCAACAAGGAGGAAAATCACCAGGGTTGCACCTTTTGGAGAACGTGATCGCGTATTTCAAAGTGCTGAAAAACACCGTGCATTTTTCAACATGGCGGAAAACACACTCCATTTTCATCACATTGGAGAAATCCAACACTTCTCCACCCAAAAGTAGTTAATGTGGAGTCAATGTTTGTAACAAAGGAGGAAAAGCACCACGGGTTGCACTTTTTGGAGAACGGATAGTATATTTCAAAGTATTTTCAAAGTGCATTTTTTCAAAAAAAACACTCCATTTTTTCAACGTGGAGAAAATCCAACCCTTCTCCACACTCCATTTTTCATCGTTTTGTAATAAGGAGGAAAAGCTCCGCGGGTTGCACCTTTTGGAGAATGGGATTCTATTTCCACCTTGGAAAACATGTGCATTTTTCAACCTAAAACACACTCCATTTTTCATTGCATTCAAGAAATCAATTCTCCACCCAATTAGTTTATGTGGAGTCAATGTTTTGCAACAAGGAGGAAAAGCACCGGTGGGTTGCACCTTTTGAGAGAACGAGATCACGTATTTTAAAGTGTTGAAAAACACCATGCGTTTTCAACATGGCGAAAAAACACACTCCATTTTTCATCACATTTGAGAAAATCCAACCCTTCTCCACCCATAAGTAGTTGATGTGGAGTAATGTTTGCAACAAGGAGGAAAAGCACCATGGGTTACACTTTTTGGAGAATGGGATCACATATTTGAAAGTGTTGAAAAACACCATGTGTTTTTTTCAACTGTGGAAAACACACTCCATTTTTCATCACATTTGAGAAATCTAACCCTTCTCCCCGATAATTAGTTAATGTGGAGTCAATGTTTGCAACAAGGAGGAAAAGCACCACGGGTTGCACCTTTTGGAGAACATGATCACGCGTATTTCAAAGTGTGCTTTAAAATACCATGCATTTTTCAACGTGGAGAAAAAACACTCCATTTTTCATCACATTGAGAAAGCCAACCCTTATGCACCCAGTAAGTAGTTGATGTGGATTCAATGTTTGCAACAAGGAGGAAAATCACCATGGGGTGCACCTTTTGGAAAACGAGATCACATATTTGAAAGTGCTGAAAAACACCATGCATTTTTCAATGTGGTGGAAAACACACTCCATTTTTCATCGCATTGGAGAAATCCAACCCTTCTCCACCCGGTAAGTAGTTGATGTGGAGTCAATGTTTGCAACAAGGAGGAAAAGCACCGCGGGTTACACCTTTTGGAGAACGGATCACGTATTTCAAAGTGCTTGAAAAATACCATGCATTTTTCAATGTGGCGGAAAACACACTCCATTTTTCATCGCATTCGAGAAATCCAACCCTTTCCTCCCGATAAGTAGTTTATGTGGAGTCAATGTTTTCAATAAGGTGGAAAAGCACCGCGGGTTGCACTTTTT
This sequence comes from Taxus wallichiana var. yunnanensis, assembly GCA_018340775.1. NCBI lineage: Eukaryota > Viridiplantae > Streptophyta > Pinopsida > Cupressales > Taxaceae > Taxus > Taxus wallichiana. Next base: position 607,160,671 of record CM031243.1, read on the forward strand.
GGAGAACGAGATCACATATTTCAAAGTGTTGAAAAACACCATACATTTTTCAACGTGGTAGAAAACACACTCTATTTTTCATCGCATTGTAGAAATCCAACCCTTGGCCACCCGGTAAGTAGTTGATGTGGAGTCAATGTTTGTAACAAGGAGGAAAAGCACCGCGGGTTATACCTTTTGGAGAACATGATCGAGTATTTGAAAGTGTTGAAAAACACCTTGCATTTTTCAACGTGGCAGAAAATACACTCCATTTTTCATCGCATTTGAGAAATCCAACCCTTCTCCACCCGATAAGTATTTGATGTGGAGTCAATGTTTGCAACAAGGAGGAAAAGCACCGCGGTTACACCTTTTGGAGAACGGGATCACGTATTTGAAAGTGTTGAAAAACACCGTGTGTTTTTCAACGTGGTGGAAAACACACTCCATTTTTCATCACATTCGAGAAATCCAACCCTTCTCCACCCAGTAAGTAGTTTATGTGGAGTCAATGTTTGCAAAAAGGAGGAAAAGCACCGTGGGTTGCACCTTTTGAAGAACGTGATCACGTATTTCAAAGTGCTGAAAACACCATGTATTTTTCAACGTGGCAAAAACACACTCCATTTTTCATCTCATTGGAGAAATCCAACCCTTCCCCACCCTTAAGTAGTTGATGTGGAGTCAATGTTTGTAAATAAGGAGGAAAAGAACCGCGGGTTGCACCTTTTGGAGAATGTGATCGCGTATTTCAAAGTGTTGAAAAACATCATGCATTTTTCAACGTGGTGGAAAACACACTCCATTTTTCATCGCATTGGAGAAATCCAACCCTTCTCCACCTGGTAAGTAGTTGATGTGGATTCAATGTTTGCAACAAGGAGGAAAAACACCACGGGTTGCACCTTTTGGAGAACAGGATCGCGTATTTCAAAGTGTTGAAAAACACCATGCGTTTTTAAACGTGGTGGCGGAAACACACTCCATTTTTCATCACATTTGAGAAATCCAACCCTTCCCACCCAAAGTAAGTAGTTGATGTGGATTCAATGTTTATGCAACAAGGAGGAAAAGCACCGCAGGTTACACCTTTTGGAGAACATGATCACGTATTTCAAAGTGTTAAAAACACCGTGCATTTTTCAACGTGGTGGAAAACACACTCCATTTTTCATCGCATTGGAGAAATCCAACCCTTCTCCACCCGTAAGTAGTTGATGTGGAGTCAATGTTTGCAACAAGGAGGAAAATCACCGCGGGTTGCACCTTTTGAGAACGGGATCACGTATTTCAGAAGTGTTGAAAAACATCGTGCGTTTTTCAACGTGGCGGAAAACACACTTCATTTTTCATCGCATTCGATAAATCCAACCCTTCTCCACCTAATAAGTAGTTGATGTGGAGTCAATGTTTGGAATAAGGAGGAAAAGCACCATGGGTTATACCTTTTGGAGAACGGGATCACGTATTTCAAAGTGCTTTGAAAACACCCCACGCATTTTTCAAAGTGGCAAAAACACACTTCATTTTTAATCGCATTTGAGAAATCCAACCTTCTCCTCCTGATAAGTAGTTGATGTGGAGTCAATGATTGCAACAAGGAGGAAAAGCATTTTGGGTTGCACCTTTTGGAGAACGGGATCACGTATTTGAAAGTGTTGAAAAACACCGTGCATTTTTCAACGTGGCGGAAAACACACTCCATTTTTCATCACATTCGAGAAATCCAACCCTTCTCCACCTGATAAGTAGTTAATGTGGATTCAATGTTTCGAAATAAGGAGGAAAAGCATCGCGGGTTGCACCTTTTGGAGAACGGATCGCGTATTTCATTTGTGAAAAAACACCATGCATTTTTCAACGTGGTGTTAAACACTATTACGAGACCCTAAACAAAATATATAAAGTCATGTAGAAACCCTAAAAATTCAAAATCATACCTATTCCTAGTCATGCCTATCACGTGCACAATTGTTGATACACATATTGTTGAGCTAATGTACTTTCAAGATATCTCATAAAGAAAGTCCTTGTTGTTCAATATTCCCAATGTCAATCCTAGTGTTTTGTAGGTAGTTAGAACACAATAATTTTAAGGGATTTCACTTGCGCATGTCACATGACACTATAGAGTTCAAGACATGTGGAGTGGAATATATCAACATCACATGTTGAGCTGATGTAACTTATTTAAATTTACTAACCATAGAACATGGCTTGTTAGGTTGTTTTGTGTCATCTTTCTAGACCATTATCTTAGGCCATCCTCCATGCGTGCCCAAGCAAACTATGTAAATACTTGCCGCAAGTGTTTTCTTAGGCCATCCATGTGTATATCAAGAACATAAATTTGTTCCTATTTTCACAGTATTAGGTAATATATATTTTTCATCGATCTCACTTATAAACATACTGGTGTAATTCCTACTTATTCTTGGAAAGATTAGATGATCACTAGCTTCATTTAGATAGTATTGTAGATTTGATTTGCATTCCTTCCACATAAAAACATTCATTTTTTTTTGCATGATTGTTTATATAAAATGAACAATAAATTTAAAAATTGTTTATAACATTAACATAACATCTCTACAAGTATTAGCTAAAATTATTCTAATTCTAATGATGAATGAAAACATAGTATTAGCTAAAATTATTCTAATTATATCACCATAAACAATAATAAGTCACCCACATTAAATTAATTTTGGACACTTTAAACACTTATACGACACCTTGAACACTAATTAGTCACCCCACATAAAATAATTGAGATACACTAAACATTAATTTAACACCCTAAACACTGATAGAATACCCTAAATAATGTCATGTTATACTCTATGCACCAATGATTATTCTTCTATTTCATAATTAGGATAACCTAAACACTAATGAAACACAGGTCTCATACAAAACCATAATCATTACTATAATACCCTATAAACTCATACGACACCTTAAACACTAATATGACACCCTAAACCCTCATATGACATCCTAAACACTCAAAAATTGATGCAAAACCTTGGACACTAATGGGTTACTCTAAATAACATAATTTAGACACAAAAAAACACTAATGTTATACCCTAAAAAATTATAAGACATGATAAACACTAATATGACACCCTATACACTATTAGAAGACTATAAACATTAAGGGATCACTGTAAATAATATAATTAGGACACCTTATAGAATAATTTGATATCATAAGCACTCATATTAAACACTAATACACCACCCTAAACATTTGAACATTGATACAAAAACCTAAACACTAATGGGTCAACCTAAATAACATAATTGACAATCGAGATACTTTGAGCATTAACAAAACAACCCTAAACCTGATATGAAACCCTAAAACTATAATGAGACCTTACAAACTAATGGGTCACTTTACAAAACACAATTGAACACCCTAAATATTAATGTGTCATCCTAAACAATCATACAATACCCTAAACACTCAAACACTGATATGATGCCCTAAACACTAACTTGTCATCTTAAATAACACAATTACAACACCCTAAACTATAATACAACACCTAACATTAATTTAACATGTATTAGGGTTCAATTGGTATAAATGATTCCAAATCTAGCCCTAATACATGTTCAATTGTCACATTAGGTGTATTAGGGCTCGATCGGTGGAAACAAGGGCAAAACTAATACTCGACACTCAAATAGGCCACCCTGAACATGTGGAAAACCGTGTGTTTTTCAACATGTTGAAAAACACAACATGTTTTTCAACATGTTGAAAACAAATGTGTTTTCAATCTTAACAAAAAACACGTTGTGTTTTCCATCTTAATGAAAAAACATTATGGACAATGGACTATGTTTTCCATCTTAACGTACATAAAATACAAAGGTAAATAGTGGACAATGGATTTAATCCTTTATTTATCACTAAAATCGAGGGAAAACATTTTCCCCTAAAAATGTAACTATGCATTTAGTATGATATGTGGTCCCCTAGCTCATGATTGGTGATAACATTTGTTTAATCCAAATATGAATGTTATAACTATATATCTAGATGTAGATGGAAAAAATAGAGATTGTCGAACATTGTATTTCAAGACATTTATTATTAAGGTTCTTGTTAACAAATATGAATTCAAATGTTATGTTCATAATAGTGTGACTTCAGAAAATTCAATTTCGTAAATGAAACCATGTGAAAAATTGTCACGTTGTTCATGTGTATAGGTACATACTCATGAAGTTTCCAATGTATCTTGATTGTTCCTTTTGTATAAGGTTGTGGATGTGCTCTAGTATTGCTATTAGGTGTGCATTTTGAGTGGATGTGTTCTACAATTATTATATGTTATATATGACATGAATACACCTCAATTATTTTGAGATGAGATATCTATAGTATATCTCACTCACCTCAAAAAAGGGGGAATTCAATGTGGTTATCACAAAGAATAGAAATGCAATTCAGAGACACATAAAGATTACAAACTTTAGAATACAATAGAATATGTTATAGGGACATACTTACATGTACAAATAAAAACCATTCATAGATATTTGATCTAGATGGAATCATCCAACAGAGGGTGAAACCATTGGATTTTGTTGTCCCAAATATATTTTATTTTCCTAAGTTGCTGCAAACATCCAGAATGTCTGCAAAAATACGGGTTTTTAAAGGTCTCTAATATAGCTTTAGGGATAGATACACAATTTCAACATAGATTTTACTACATCTTATGATAGAATGTAAGAGTCATACTGCAAGAGGATTTTGTCAAGATATTTACAATACATCTTATGAAAGTTCCAGGTGAGTTATGAAGAGATATTGACTAGCTTATGTAGGCTTCCATAGGTAAAATGTCAGTTCAAGAATGCCCCTTAGAAGATTAAATGACACATATAAGATAATCAAATTGAAAATATAGTCATTGGAAAAACCTAAACACTATATGTATCAAATATCAAGTGGCAACTATTTGTTTCCATGTTTTCAATATGTATCAACTACTCTTTGTTTCCACTTCTTCTATCATTTATTATAGGACTTTTATACCTTTAACTTTTTTATCTATACCAAATGAATATACATTTTTATTTCCCATATTTATACATTCTATAATATTATATACTCTATCCTCTATCAAACAATCTATTGTAATTAACATTTTGTCTCATCCCAAAACAAAGAATTTTTTATCCTCAAAATGCCTATCAGTTTCCTTCCTTTACATGAAGGTGCATTCCTTTATTTGAGGGTTCATTCCTTTACCATAATCTACATAGCTCTTGGAATTTATATAAATTTAATTTTATCAAACATTTTAATGATTTTGATTTACATCAATTTGGTGTAATAACTTAGGTGTTGGCACTATATGTTTGAACAACCATGTAAGAATATATTGTTGTTATATAATATGTTCCACGAATATTATCCCATGGGCACAAAGGACACATTAGACCCCTAGTGTGGGTAAGAAACATGTAAAGCAAGCACTTGATGACAACCTAAACTCTTCTTGACCAACCCTAAAATTTTATTGTTAAGCGACTAAAATTTTCCTACGGGCACATTACTTTGCGTGAATTTAATTATTCAAAGGTTTCACTTTTGAAGAACACACTCTGATTTCCACATGTTAATCACTAAACATTAATTACCATTCAAATTTGAGAGCTTGATTTTTGTCTGTTAGAAGCTTAGTTGTCATTGATGAGTCAATATGAAATTGATCTTGTCATATAGACATTTAGTTGTTAGTCAATGGAAATAGGACTTTTCTGTCTATATGTGGAAAAGGTCTCTATGACCATGATAGGAACCAATAACCACGATAAAAATGTTAAAGAAGTACTACTTATAAAATAAAGTGGCATAGAGAGAGTTCATTTTAAATTAGTAATAGTGTTTAATGGTCAATCACAACTTGTCACATAGGTTGTAAGTTAATAAGACACCATTCACATATTTTATGATGTTATAAGTCATTTAATTGGTACTAAGTAAATTCAAAATATACTTTTCACTGTAATGAAGAGTTCCAAAATAATAAATTAATGACACAACATTAACATAGAATTTAATAAATTTACGAATCCATTTTGTTGTTCAATGTGTTGACAAACACGGTGTGTTTTTCAACACATACAAAACACAATGTGTTTTGTAACCGTGTTTAAAAACACTAAAATTTTCCACACATTTTGACTTATGCAATAAAAAAATTGTATTAAATAAATAATTATACATTATAAATATAATCTAATATTGTTGTATTAGTGTGATTTTTGTTGTATTAATGTGTTTATTTCTAATTTTATACACAATATATTTGTAATTAACATGCAATTAACAATATATTTTATACACTATATTTCTATTCTTTTGCAAATGTAGATTGATGAATAATCCCTCTGAAAAAAATATACTGTGACTAAAATTGAATGACAATTTTCTTTCTCTTGCAAAATTAATTCATTGCAATGTAATTACCTATTGGGAGCTTGAATATAAGTAATGCATGTGGCTACCCTCCACAATGGCCACCGTCCTTTGCTCACTACTAAACTTGAGGCTAATTTTACTAAACTCGTTGACTTATTCTTGGTGCACATAAACTTCAATCCATTTAATCCAGTTGAATTGCTTTAAACCGTCATGGTTTCATGGCTCTTAGAGGATGTTTTGTCTTTGTGAACCGGATGGGAAACTGGGAAACCGGTTTACGTGGGTAAACTCACCTTTCAAGCAACGTTAATGCAATGTGATTGGGAGATGGCGATATAGAGGATGCCACAGGATTCGGCGAAAGATTTGGTGGGGCTCTGATCCTCCAAAGACTGACACAAAGAATTTCCGGCTGACCCAATAGTCCTCTCCTCCTTACCACGTCGTATGTCTGCATAATCATCTATATGGCCATCTATATGTTCCATGCATGTTTTAAGGGGGGAGGGCACCATACATGGGTGCAGATTGAGTGGAGGGTAGCCATCTCCACCTATGACATGGACAATGTAAAAAGACTCACATGCATGCGACACAATTATGACATGGGCATTGAATGGAGAAAACACATGGAGGACTATTTGTGAAGGAGTTAAAGGATCTTGCCAAAAGGAAAATGTGGGATTTTCATGCATGGCGAGAAAGTTCGAGATGTGCACACAGAGGTTTGCATACACATGGAAGATCATTATTGTTGTCATTGCAAAGCACCGAGGTGAGCAAAAATCTCAATGCCGTCCAAAATCGAATAATGGTGTGAATAATCTAATGAATGGAATACGAAAGGACCAAAGTGCATTCAAACTATTAGTTTGTTAGCTTGGACATTGTTTGTCCATTTGCTAAGATTAGATAATAGTTATCTTATTGTTGAGAATGAATTAATTATTTTCTAATTATTGATTTCCTTTAGTGACACCTTGCAACCAAATTTGTTATGGTTGTTAAGTTGTTATGTATCTCAGCCGTCGATTGAGAATCGATCCGGTCGTTGGTTTTCCAATGAGAGTAGTATAAAAGGAGGTCATTGGGCATTTGGAGTACACAAGTTTTTGAGAAGCATTTGCAGTGCTAGCAAATGTGTTTGTAAGTTTGTAGTGATAGCAAATAGTCTTGCAGTGTTAGCAAGGGCGTAGTGATAGCGTTGGGGATAGCAATGGGGAATATCAAGGGAGAAGTTGGGAGATTGTCGGAGTTCTGCCAGTAAGAGGCAAGGAATATTTGTATCTCTTAATTTTCTGAAGTTAATATAATTCCTCATCTATAGAACTAGTTTTCCCTTAGGGGTTTTTCCAGGGACAATTTGTCCGAAAATATTGTGTTCTTTGTGTTACGCATTTCTTTCCATATTTTTATTAGTGAAGTCAGTAGCTTGTGTTATTTTTCATATTAGTCAGAATTAGTTTTCAGCAGTTAAATAATCTTTTAAGATAGGAGATTAATAATCAGTGACTGCAATAGAATTTTCACATGGTATCAGAGTTGTGTTAAGGGTAGAAAAGGTTTTCCCTAGGAAAGAAATTGAGGGTTTCTATAACCTAGTTTGATCTCTTTAAATTCTTTTTACTTTTATCCTTTGAGATGGCTTTAACTGGTTTGAGAGATCAAGACATATTAGATGGTGCCTCGAATTTTGGTGTCTGGAAGGCCAGACTTTCTTTATTGTTGGAAGAGAATGGTATAAAGGATTATGTTACCACTATTGTAGTTGTACCTACAGACGCAACACAGCTTGCAACATACAAGAAAGAGGATGCCAAGGTGAGGAGGATTGTCCTTGATGGTGTCAAGGATCATATTGTTCCACACATCTCCGAGTTAGATACGGCGAATAAGATGTGGGATGCCATTCTGAATCTATACCAGAATGCTACCACCAATAGGAAGATGATTCTCAGAGAAAAGTTGAAGAATACCCGGATGAACAAGGGAGAAGATGTTACAAGTTACCTCACTAGGCTTAGACTCATCAAGGATGAGTTAGCAGCTATTGGAGATAAGCCAGATGATGATGAGCTAGTAAGAATAGCCCTAAATGGGTTTACTAAATAGTGGGATGTCTTTGTTCAAGTTGTTAGTGGACGAGACACCTTACCAAGTTGGGATCGACTATGGACTGATTTCACTCAGGAGGAGTTTAGACTAAGTCTTGTCAATGGGGCCAACAAGAGTCGAAAAGTGAGGGAGAACAAGAAAATTGCCCTAGCGGGAAAAGGAAAGCAAAGAAGGGATTTAGCAAAGGATCAAATTCTCAAAGTGAGAAGAAGAAGGACATGTCTAAGGTCAAGTGCTATGGTTATCACGAGTTTGGCCACTATGTTAGTAACTACCCGCAAAGGAAGAAGAATGATAAGAAGGGCAAGAACTAGGTGGCAGCTTTAGCAAGTGCAGAGAAGCTCTCTAGGAGATTGGAGGATGAGTTTGCACTCATAGCTTGTATGGTCAGCTCAACCTCATAGTGTGTTTGGTATATAGATAGTGGGGCATCATTTCATATGACAGGAGTTAGAGAGTACTTCTCCAGTTACCAGGAGGAGGACACCAATATCCAGATTTCTATGGGGAACTTGTCCAAGCTCAACCCAATTGGGAAAGGGACTGTTCAGTTTCAGAGGGAGAATGGAAAGATAGTTCCACTTCATGATGTCTTGCATGTGCCAAGCTTAGGTATGAATCTGATTTTTGTATCTGTTCTTCAGGATAAAGGGTATAATGTACTTTTTAGAGGGACACATGTGTTGATTAAGCACAAGGATTGGAAATCACCCATAACTATTGGAGTTAGGAGTGGTCACCTTTATAGGTTACAGTTTGATACTCCTAAGGCACTTATGAGCAGCAGTAATCCTAGAGATCTTGGAGAGCTATGGCATAGGAGGATGGGCCATATTCATCATGGAGCACTTAAATTGCTTCGTGAGACAGTGACAGGTGTTCCAGAGGTGAGCACAGAGCATGATGATGTATGTAAGGGATGTGTGTTGGGGAAGTTTGCAGAAAGCATCTTTTCCAAGGAGTGACACCAGATCTGAGGGTGTTCTTGATCTAGTACACTCAGATATATGTGGGCCAATGTCGACGAAGTCTCTCCGAGGTTACAAGTACTATGTTATTTTCATTGATGATTTCTCGAGGAAGACTTGATATACTTCTTGAAGACCAAGGATGAGGTTTTCAGTCGTTTCCAAGAGTTCAAGGCTCTTGTGGAGAACTTGACAGGAAGGAAGATAAAGGTTCTTCGGTCAGACAATGGAGGTGAGTACATAGGGAATAAATTCCAGGATTTCTGTACCAGAGAAGGAATCAAAAGAGAGTGGATTGTTCCTTACAATCCACAACAGAATGGAGTTGCTGAGAGGAAGAACCGTTCTATATCGGGGGCAGCAAGGGCTATGCTACATGATCAGGACATGCCCCGCTACCTATGGGCAGAGGCGTGTAGTACATCAGTTTACATTCAGAATAGGGTTCCACACAAGGTACTAGGGAAGATGACACCAGAGGAAGCTTTCACAGGGAAGAAGCCAGATGTAAGTCACTTCAGGATATTTGGGAGTTTGGCATATTGTCATATTCCAGAAGATACACGTACCAAGTTAGATCAAACTGCAGAGAAGGGGTACCTTGTTGGGTACAATGAAACTTCAAAGGCATATAGGATTTTTATTCCAGGACTAGAAGAATTATTGTCAGACGTGATGTCAAGTTCATGGAGGACAAAGTGTTTAGAAGGTCCAGAGATTTTCCAACAGATGATCAAAGTGAGCAGCCAACAAAAGCTCCAAGTCCAAGTCAAGGGCAGCAAAGCTCAAGTACAAGCATTCTAGTACAAGCATAGACTCAAGTAGTGAAGATTCACAAAGTATGGAGCAACTGGTGCAGCAGGATATGCATCTAGAAGATATAGAGGTTGATATTTCATCCTCTACCATTGGCAACAGAACCGTGAGGTTCAAGACACACAAAGGGATACTCAGAAGTTTGTGGGAGCTCCTAGGAAGAGTACGAGACAGAGGAGAGAACCAACCAAGTTCAATGACTATGTGGCATTAGTCAGCCAGTTGGTAGATAGTGAACCTTCCAGCTATCAAGAGGTCAGCACAACATCAGGTATGGCGAGATGCTATGGTTGAGGAATATACTTCAATAATGCATAATGATGTGTGGGAGGTAGTGCCTAGACCAACAGATAGGGCAGTAGTTGGATCACGCTGGATCTTCAAGATAAAGCACGGTGCAGATGGTAGCATCGAGAAATACAAGGCAAGGTTTGTGGCAAAGGGGTTCTCTCAGAAGGAGGGAATAGACTATGAGGAGACATTTGCTCCAATGGCTAGGTATACTTCTATATGAGCTGTAATCTCATTTGCAATGCAGATGGGATGGTAGATCCATCAAATGGATGTCAAGACAACATTCCTTAATGGTGAATTGAAGGAGGAGGTATACATAGAACAACCAGAAGGCTTTGTAGCACACAACAAAGAGACCCACGTGTGCAGATTGAAGAAAGCCTTGTACGGACTCAAACAGATCCTAGAGCGTGGTATGAGCACATTGATACATACTTGCAGAAATGGGCTTTGTGAAGAGTGAGGCAGATGGTAACCTCTACTACTTGGTGGTTGGGGGTGAGGCTCTCATTCTTGTTCTATATGTAGATGACTTGTTTCTTATAGGTACACTAGGGCTCATAGAGGATTGCAAGAGGGACCTTGCAAAGAGTTCGAGATGAAGGACTTGGGACTCATGCACTATTTTCTAGGCATGGAGGTGTGGCAGATAGATGGAGAGATTTTCCTTGGTCAAGGGAAATATTGCATTGAAATCTTGAAGAGATTCGAGATGGAGGATTGCAAAGCCATGTCTACACCTATGATCACTAATTGGAGGAAGGTAGATACATCTAAGGACAAAGATGTAGATCCCACCTTATACAGGCAGTTAATTGGTTCGCTCATGTATTTGGTCAACACCAGCCGGATATAGCATTTGCAGTAAACTCTCTTAGTCAGTTCATGGTTGAGCCAAAGAGAGTGCATTGGACAATGGCTAAGCATGTGTTGTGTTATTTGTGTGGTTCAATTGAGTATGGGATCAGATATGTTCGAGGTGAAGGAATCAAGTTGATAGGCTATACTGACGCAGATTGGGCAGCAAAGATACAATGGACAAAAGGAGCACTTCAGGGTGTTGTTTCAGTTTAGGATCAGGAGTTGTTTCTTGGTTCAACAGAAGCGTAAGTTCGTGGCTTTGAGTTCATCGTAGCATAATACATTACAAAGCTAAGATGGCGACATGTGAAGCTATATGGCTTTGGAAGTTGCTAGTGGCCTTGTTTGGTCAGAAGGTTGAGACTACTGTGATACACTGCGACAATCAGAGTTGCATCAAGTTGTCTGAGAATCCAGTGTTTCATGATAGGTCTAAACATATAGATATCATGTATCACTTCATCAGGGATTGTGTACAATGAGGTATTGTTCAACTACAATACATACCTACAGAGGAGCAGGTAGTAGACATTCTGACTAAGGCATTGGGAAGGCAAAATTTATCTTCTTCAGAGATAAGATGGGTGTCATGCATAACAGCTTCCTCGCTAAGAGGGAGTGTTAGTTTGTTAGCTTGACAATTTGTTTGTCCATTTGCTAAGATTAGATAATAGTTATCTTATTGTTGAGAATGAATTAATTATTTTCTAATTATTGATTTCCTTTAGTGACACCTTGCAACCAAATTTGTTATGGTTGTTAAGTTGTTATGTATCTCAGCTGTCGATTGAGAATCGATCCTAGCCGTTGGTTTTCCAATGAGAGTAGTATAAAAGGAGGTCATTGGGCATTTGGAGAACACAAGTTTTTCAAGCATTTGCAATGATAAGCAAAGTTTGTAAGTTTGTAAGTCTTGCAAACAGTTAGCAAGGGCGCAAGAAGTGATAGCGTTGGGGATAGCAGTGGGGGAATATCAAAGGAGAAGTTGGGAGATTGTCGAGTTCTCGCCAAGAAGAGGCAAGGAATCTTTGATCTCTTAATTTGGTCTGAAGTTAATATAATTCCTCATCTCGTAGGACTGGTTTTCCTTAGGGTTTTTCCAGGGGACAATTTGTCCGAAAATATTGTGTTCTTTGTGTTACGCATTTCTTTCCGTATTTTTATTAGTGAAGTTGAAATTGTGTTATTTTTCGATATTCTCTGTGAATTAAGTTTTCGGCGCTTAAATAATCTTTTAAGATAGGAGATTAATAATCGGATCGCAATAGAATTTTCACATAAACATGGAGACTTGAAACTTGTCAAAAGCGTCGTATGTAATTAGCACGTGGAGTATCAATGCAGTGAGACATGACTTATAACTCGTCATATGCATCCAATTCGGCTATTCAAAAATAGATGTAGTTCAGTGCAGGTCTGTGTGTGTCAATGGATCTGCCATGCCAATGAAACCCAAAATCAAGAAATAGAAGCCAGATCTGTCATGGTAAAAATAGAAACTTGACAATTGCATGGAGGGCAGCGTAGATCGGTGAAATTTTGAGCTCACTAATGGAGGGAATCACTGGCTAGTAGAAACCCATGAGCCACCATAGAGGAAACCAAGGACACTATGGAGCTATGCGTATATATAAGTCTGATAAACTTGCACTCAAAAGTATATACTATCAATGGAATTACAACGGTATGTGTTCGATGATGATATGGAACTATCACCAAAGAGATCTAATAAGAGCCTTAGAGGAGCACGACACCGCCAAAAGTATGATTTCAAAAATGGCACTTAAAAAAATACATAGTCTAACTTGTACTTATATCGGACAATAACCTACATGCAAACAACAATAATTTTGACAATAATTTTTTCAAATGAAGATTGCCATTATATGGAACAATACAAAGAGAATTCAGCCCCTATACAGAATTATATCTCCATATAATCACTTGATGCCAAATGAAGACTAAACCTAAAATGAAATTATAAGATGTCTGAAAATAATTAGAGTCAAATATGTATTAATGTTTGGAAATCGAAAATATATATATATATATATATATATTATATATATATATTCGTTCATATTTTATGTAAATAAATGGTTATTCCCCTTTTAAAAAAATATTATATTAATGGACCAATTTAACCATAATAATCATTTGCTCTTTAAATTGAGGTTGCTTGAAATTCAATGTCTGAAATTTTATTTTCAATGTCTGAAACGAATTAGATTCAAATATATATTAATCTATGGAGATCGAAACCCAAATCTAACAAAATAAAAACATTCGCTCATATTTTAAGTACATAAATAGGTTATTCCCTTTTTAAAAATTGTATTATATTAATAGACCAACTTGACCATAAAAACAGTAGTTCTTTAAAGTGAGGTTGCTTCACATCCTTATTTTCTTACAACTCACATTGACATCATCAATACATTGCACGAGCTTAATATAATTTAAGCATTATGAAACCATTTAATCACATAGTTTTGGTAGTTACTGGTACCTTGGTAAGAATATCAAGGTTGGATATTCTTACATGCTAACATTTGCAGGAAAAACACCCTAACGATCTAAATTCTATGCACAGGCGGTTATTCCTTTGCAGTCACACAATTTTTTACTGATAAAAAGAGATTATTCCCGTTCATAGTTCAGTTGGGATGATCTTGCGGCGGGTGTCCCTGCAATCATTGCACTAAATCCTTACTCTGTTTTTGGAAAATAAATGTTAAATTTAAAAATGTGAAGGAAATGAGAATTTCACCGTTCGTCAGCGGACAACTACTTTCTTCAAATCCAGTGCGTACAGAGGCGGATACCCGCTTCTTATATACGCGATCACCGAATCCCTGAACCGCCGAACATGCACAGTTTTGGTTTTGGGATCATATGTTCTCAAGGAACCTGATTTATAGTGTGCCATGTAAGAAGCGAATTCGAACAGCTTCTCAGCCTCTTTGCCGTTACATTCAACATCAACGGTGGCAATCTCACCTGCAGTTAAGCAACACTGGCCATGATCAGCCTCTGTATCTTTCTGAAACTCGCACACTATATCAAATGTGCCACATTTGAAGGAACGCTTTATGTTGGTTTTCTCTGGTTCAAAAGTTGTTGCGCGGTAGATCTGCACCAGGGTTGCACCGTCCATGTGGATTTTTGCACCTCCAGCAATAACAGCTAAGATATCTGTGTGCACAATCTTGGCGCGTAAGTCGTTGTTGGGCTTCAAATTTTCTATCCAGTTCCCAAAGAATAGGCCTGCCTCCTCCTTGAGAAACGCATCTGGTTACACAGGAAATGAATAGCGAAGCAGGCGAGCATATTAATAACTCCATAAACACGCCTCCTCAGTGTTGAGCAAAGCCCCAGAACTGCAGAGGTTAAGCTCATCGATGCAGGAATGAGCCAGTAAATATGTTTCTCTTTCTGAAGAAACAACCCCACCAAGTTTAAAACCTTGAGTATTTTCTCCTCCGACACTATTAAATCAATAGGCAAGAAATATTCATGGTCAAGACGGCTAACCGTGTGGTTGTCTAAAATCACAGAGTCCAGCACTTCTTCCGCGCTCATCACACGGCCCGTCACCACTTCTTCCCAAATTTCTTTATGATGTTTGATAAACACTTTCTTTTTATCACCCCTTCTTTTTATTACAAGCTTCCTTAAGACACAAAATTGAGTGCCATATTTTATCTGTGACATAATATTTCAGTACATCATTCAGATACAACTTGTCTCCTTCCTTTGGCTCCAGTATGAAATTATTCAGATACATTTTTCTCCTTCCTCGGATTTATTTCCATTCACTTCAGGCTTGGGCTCCGGTTTGGATTCAGAATCCTTTCCATTCACTTCAGGCTTGAGCTCCGGTTTGGATTCAGAATCCTTTCCATTCACTTCATGCTTGACTTCATTCCTTTGCACTCACTTCAGGCATGCGCTCCAGTTTGAATTCTCGGCCCAAGTAATTAAATACCACGACACGCTTCTCAGAAATCCCATCATCAGACTTCTTCTCTACCAGATCATGCACTGGTGTGGTCACATAACAGGTCACTTTTTTGAAGACGCGACCTTCAATATGTTTGAGTAGGGAGTAATCTGAGCAGCAGCGAGGGAAGCAAGGAAAAAGATCATGACTAACCAGGACACGGTGCACCTCATAACCGCCCAAACAGGGGTGAGCTTGGCGATGTGCCAAAGACCAAGGCACAGTTGCAATGGCAGCAACACAGTATGAATAATTCCTTTTGCCGAAGACATGTTGCCCATATCAGTACCATGTAACCACAACAATACCCTTCTCGTCACCATTTTTCGCTACCTCCTCCTCCTCTCTCTCAGAATATATTTGTCAGAGACTCCATATTTCTTTATCTTTTCTTGAATCTTCTTTCTTTCCTGTTACCTTATCTTGAATAGGTACTCAGTTTGAAAATGGTAACACGCACTGGAAACCACCGAAGTCCCCGAACATAATAAAGAAGACATAATAAACAAGATTAAAATGTTGACCACTTTTATACGTACACTTCTGTCTTTTATAATTATGAATATGAGGATGACAGTATTCATTTTTTCCACATTTTTCCTACCATTTTCCTTCCTTAGATCCGTACCCTTTAGTTAGATACTCTATACGTTAATGTTGGCCACATGTTTACCTGTTACATGGGTTAATGTAGGGTATCATTCGCCTTGACGCATTTCACTTCATGAGAACCTCCCCCATAACACATTTATTTTCATTTAAATTTGTAATTATTAGTTCCTGTCTATGGCAGGAATACTATACTTTTCAGTTCAATGAAATAATTTTTGTCAATGGACCAATCACAAATGATAATTTTTTCCTATCATTGAAACTTATAATGTTTTTATTCAATTTAAACAATTTGACAATTTAACAATTTAATAAAAAAATATTTAACTATTTTTTCATTGGTTAGTTAGGGATGATTTGACAAATTTGAGGCCTTATTGGAGCAATGATTTATTTTAAAAAACAAGGCCATGATATGGCAAATCCTGCCGAAGGTTTTGTTTTTTTGTTGTGCTTCATGTATTTGTTCTATGTTTTTTGCGTGGAAATTGTGCTACATTCTGGAATTGTAGCGACTATTTGAGCAGGTGTAATCAAATATTGCAATCCAAAAATGGTAGTGTATTTGTGAATGTTTATTTTGGATAGGATTTTTGTCACATTGGTGTCATGTTGTTTAAGCAATTAGACGAACATATTAGCCGAAATTTGATGCACGACTTCAATTGATTGTTGTGATACATGAATGTGATATGCAGCTTGAGGAAGTTATTAACATCTAGTTCGAGTTTTTATGATTAAAGGGCATTATCGTTTCGCGGAATATAATTTTTTTAATGAAACATATTGTAAATCTGATGACAAGATTGTCAAGAAGCATAAAGTTTACTTAGTATAGAAGGAATATTAAATTCTGAAAAGAAAAGAGGTAACATGAACATTTATGAAAAATGCCAAAAAAATTAACGCACAGGGGTCCATATTAATTTGAGGAAAATGAAAGTGTAATGGAAATGCATGGCAACGTGTTATTAGTAGTGGAAAGTGTCCCCTGTATAAAATAACATCTGACAGGCTGTGCTATGCATTGTAAGAACATTTTTGTGGATATAAATTGTACATATAGTTGTGAGCACCATAATTTACATTTGAGAAAATTAAAAAAAAAAATTGTGATTAAGTAAAAATGAAGAAAAGAAACCGATTTCTATGATAGGGATAAATAATTTTTGAAAAGATGTCATGTAATTATGTAAAATATATTATAGACAATAATGTATTTGTGAAATTGTAAAATAGATAAAAGTATTCCCTAATATTTGGTAAAAACTTTTAAAAGGGTAAAAGAGCATCATGTTAAATATTATTGTTGGAACAAAAATTGAAATATACAATTTAAGCTTCTAAATTCTTGACAAACTTACGAGTGCTTGACAAGAGAACCTCAAACAACATTGTTGGAGCAAAGGCGATAAATGTAACACGAGAACATGATATTCTCCTCGGTTGAGAAACTAACAGAATGTCAATTTTTAATCGACATTATTAAACAATAATGGTAGGACTCACTTTAGAAAAACTTTGCAATCAATCAATTTTTCCATCGATCGGTGTTGAAGGCGGAGGAAAGGAAACACCATTCTCTTGTCTTCTTCTCAAAACTTAATATGATATGCTTTTATTTGTGTATAAAGGATGAATATTTGTTCAAAATAGTGGTAATAGGAGACTTTGCGGTAGGGAAATAAAATCAGTTGTTGGCGTATTCTTGGAATGAATTTAATCCCAACTCGATTCCTCTTCTTCTTTTGTAGTAGTATCGCTTCCATTACTGCCAACACTCGAGGATTTTGATTTCTTTTACTTGGTTCAGCAGGTACATGGAAGACCCAATATCACATTAACTTGATTTAATTCCATACATGTTGTTGTATTTAGATATTGAAATGGTGTAGATTCTGTAAAAGTGATCAAGATCATCTGTGATACTTCAAATGGGTCTGCTTTCCTTCCACATGGAAGCCAAAATTGAACTTTTCAATTCATGGGTTGTGGCCAAATTGAGGATGGAAGATACCCTTCCAATTGCAACTCCAATAATCCCTTCGATCCTTCACAGGTACAGAGCTTTTTGAATATGTGGGTAACAAGATTATTTTGAAAATTCTTTACAAGGTAGGCTTACAATTGGATTTTAATTATATGTTCGGATAAGTGACCTGAGAAAGGAGATGGGTGTGAAATGGGGGTCACTGGCATGCCCAAGAAGCAATGGAGCACGCTTTTGGAACACGAATGGGAAAAACATGTCAGAGTCTGTTTTAAGGCAACACAAATATTTTGCTACTGCTTTGAGTCTAAAAGATAATGTTGATATTCTGGGTGCTTTGGAGAATGCAGGGGATCCATCCGATTTAGGGCGACAATGTGAGTAGCATGGAGGATAAAGTGCATTTTTCAGTCATAAATGATTGTCTTTGCAACATCCCTATCCCATTAGTGTTACAATGTAAAAGAAGCAAAATGACCGCTACATCAATAAGTTGTTTCTTTGGTAATGAAAATAATAGTGAAAGTTACAGAGGTAAAAACTAAGGAGTTTCAGTAGTCAGGCAAAAAAGAGTGGATCATTGAAGCATATTGATCAAAACATATGCACCCAAATTGTATATTCGATCAAGGCTCTCACAGAGACTGCTTAAACCATATGTTTAGAAATAGATCGGTTAATGCTGATGCACTAACCCTGCCTTATTCATCTATGCAGAAAATATATTTTATCAAAGAAAAAAAGGCAATATTTCCCAACATTGTGTGTCTGTGGATATATTAAAAGGGTTTAGACCTGATCATGCTTATATACTGCACATTATATCATATACACACAAAGAAACACAAGAATCGAACTAGATTTTTGTGAGTATCTTTTAGATAAGCCGCTGACTACATCAAGATACTTATGAAGGACAAAATCAAATACAACATCTTTTTCTCGGTGCACTACATACATCAACTTCTACTTCTCCTATGTGGACCCTTTGATGTATAAGATTAGAACCGTGAGAGACAAAGAAACAAGTTGAAGACCTACAGAGAGGGTCAAGCTCCCAACCAACTCGTCGGTCCTCAATCCTAAGACCTCCCTCATCGTATGTGGGAGCGAAGTTGGGCAGTGGAAGCACCAGCCCCCAGCTCTCCTCCACATCATCACTGCTTTCTCAGCTGGACATGAAACTCTACTGCACAGGACCAAAATGCTTCAGTGTAGGCCTAGCAGCACTATACCCGTAACAAAATAAACCCCTCTCCACACGAGTAAAAACAATACACTAAAAAATGAAAAAACTCAATGCAAAATCTCAAATATGAGAACACGATGCAAAAATATCACCTCTTCCCTGCAACCATAGCTCTCAAACTTGCCCTCTGTAGAACCAATAAGGCCCAACAATTATTCACACTACAAGAATCGAACCGAACAACCAAAATACATCAAAGTCTCGGTGGAAAATCCATGGTCTTGCATTTGCAGAGGAAACAGAGATAGCTATCGTTCATCCAGGCGGTGCAGGTATCGGTATAAAAATGAAAGACAATAAGTAGAGAAAAAATAATTAACCAAAATTTACAGGAAAGTAATGAAAATATTAAATCTACCTTTTGGTCAAGCCAAACAATAGACAGGAAAATTCTCGAGCCCCACAACAGCCACTGAACCTGTCATATCATTTAATGCAAGTCAGGGCTTTGTTTCTTCCTCGAAATAGTCACAAATAAAGGGAAAATTTGACCAGCCAATGAGATGCTAAATAAATGATGTTTTAAAATTATAAAAATATTGTTTTTTTCAAAACTATAGCCCATACTAAAATAATCCAGATGGCAATATTTGATTGAAGCAAAAAAAAAGGTTAATATGTGAGGTGAAGACAATATACCTTCCTTCTTCACAGGGATAAAAACACTTAAATTTATAAATTGACATGTGTACAGTTTTAATGATGGATATGACATGCTAAATCCTTTAATTCCATGTGTCCCATTGAAATAGTAATAGCATTTATTTACATTTTCAGTCATTGTTCTTATTTATTAAATGTCAAATCTGTAACATTTCTTAAATGTGGCAAATTTTATTTATTAGTTTCTCCCAAACACAATAATTTTCTCCATGCAACCAATCATGGTTAAGAATTTTTTCACTTTCAATAGTTATCAATTTTAAATAACATTTAAATCATTTTTTAAATAGGTATAAAATCTATTAAATTTGATTTTCTTGAATTTTTATTGGTGTTTAATTTTGAAAAGACATATTTTAACCCTTTTTTTTCTTATTTTCTAAATACAAAAAATTGGGAGAAGCCATGTGTCTTGATTAGTACATGACATGACTAAAAGATCAATCAACTCCGCCAAAGCACCCACCATCATTTATGGCTTTGACTATTCCATATTTTCTTCTGTTCTTCTTCTTCCTGCAGGCCAAACTCCTCTTTCCCCGCGGGCCGCATCTTTGGGCACGAAGCAACAAGTAGGGTGCCAAGTAACTGAATATGTAAACCCAAAAGGCCACGAGAAATATGTTCAACAGGTGAATTCACCTCACCATTTCATGTTGTTTTGTATGTCATTTTTAAGGGCATTCACTTAATTTTCCAGGATCCATGGATTTAATCCTTTTGTTTTAATAGGTAATTGCAAATGTCGTAGATGTTTGCTTGTTATGGTGGATATAATTCCCATATTGTAGAAATTGAAATGCATCATATCTCATGTAAATCAATGCCGAATTCTACACCGAGATATTTTTGTTTCGGTGAAGCACCCACCACTTTAGTCATATGTACTTTTGAAACTACACGGTGCTTAATTAAATCTATATGAACGAGCCTTCCGAGAAATGCACTAATCCTGAAACACTACAGGAATAGAGGAATCCTTGACATTACGAGTTTGTTTGATTAATTTCATGAGTATCCTAATTAGTTTAAACTCACAATGGCATGGCGATCGACCATTCAATACTCTCTTGCACTTATCTTGTACCTCCGATCAATGCTTTGAGTTGGTAAGAAAACCATGCTTGTGATGAAATCCAAAATGGAATCCTTGAAAACCAGGGCACAAGTTTTCAAGAAATTGCCATTGAAGTGTATTTTTGAATACACAGACTTTTCCGACTTCTCATTACCCCTACCAAAATGGAATCCTTAATATATAATGGTGATTTATGCACCGGGCATATGCGAGGTTTGACTGTGTGTCTTTTCCAAGCTGTTGTTTTGGCACAAATCCCATTTTTTTGGGCTCCCAAGTTTGCCTTGGTTGTGGATTTTTGAAATTTTGCCACATATTTTATAGTTTTCAAGAAGCACATATATTGTGGATCTATGTATTTAAATGCCTCAATGAAACGTGCTCTCTTTTGTTTTCTCAAATTTTGGGTAGCGTAGGTGGTTTGATGGAAGCGCCTTGGAGACCTTCAAGCCAAATACAACTTACAGCTTTCCAATCTGATTCAAAACACCCAAATGCATAAATCAGGATCTTTGTTTTAGGTTTGATTCCTCTCCAAAGTGCTTTTGACAGGGTAACATTTTGAAGATATGGGTATCCTCACAAGACATTAGCTCTTTTTCCAAACAGCAAGGAACTGTTGTCCAATTCCTATCAATTCACATTTTCCAGCATACTCTCTATTTGGATCAATGTAAGAGTTTTGGCAAGTATGGACACCCTTAAAAGCATTATGAACATGATTTTTTTGGCAGTTTATGCAGTTACAAGTTCCTCGTAGGCCTGTATAAAAATTTTAGACAAGGCACACAAACTCATTAACAAAATGCCTCAAAACAATGTCTTCCCATGGATAATAATGATTGTTGTATATGCATAAAATGGATTTTTTTGAAAACATTTTCGAAACATTCAAGCAAATGCAATTCGCAGTTTTAGAGGCAAATTCCTCAAGCCTTGCGAGCATCGTACCTACCTGTTTCAAATTTGGGGATTTGGAACAAGGTATGGACATCCATTAGATCATAAAGGATAGAGGAAATGCGTTAGATGAAGTTGCAACTGCCGGGTAGACACATATGTTAAATTTGGGAGCATAACTAAGTCATGTGAACTACTTGACAAAATATCTCAGTGAAAGCTGGTCTCATGGGTCATGAATGCGGGATGCCTGGAGCACCTCTCGTACCCCATCTCTTTGTTCCCAACTGTTGGAAAGTGCATAATATGTATTGTAAGAGAACTGTAGAGAAGGGAAAATGTAAGACATATTCTTGATCAATCAATCCGTTCTATTGATCAATTAAAATATTTTTTGGGTTCTATTTGTGGAAGTCACTGGTCTAATCACTAAAACACTAGTAATTATATAGTTTGTGGAAGTTTTCAAATGATCTTATATGACTTGCAATGTGATTTGAGCGGTAAAAGGGGCCACTCTAAAATAAAGATAAATTTCCTCGAGCAAGCTAAAAGCTTCCACAAGATGCTCGGTGCTTAAAAATTGTTTGCACATTTAAATTCCATCTCCAAGTCCAGCTCCATATGAATGACATGATTGATAAACCTGTCTTCCAAGAAAAACCTTCCTTTAATTCCAAAGGTTGTGTTGCTAGTTTCAATGTAGTTCAACCTACAAATGTGTTTTAATAGCATTCTAACTGTCACACAAAACCGACTAAACTAGAAAAGTGCTTCGCATGTACAATTTCCCAAAACTGCACAACTCCAAGAACATTTAGAAATTTAACTTATACCTTTTTGTGCTAAACAACTTCAAAATGTTGCAACTCCACGCATACATCTTTCTTTCAACCCTTGGTCAACATATCACTTAAGCAATTGCTAAAATACAATTACATCTTTGTAGCATGAATGGCAGGAATTGGCCGCTTCGCGGCTCTTGTTTTCATTTAAATTTGTAGCTAGTAGGTGCTTATCAAGGAGCAAGTTTGTGTAGATGGGGTTGCTTTAGCGGGAGGTTGAAGGGGAGGTGGATGTGTGTGTGGGTTGTTGTCGATAGTGAAAACAAATACTGTAGGAATGAATATTTTAGTTGGGTTTGGTGAGCCCATTTCTATAGTTTTTTGGATATGTTCTCTCTAGATTCCATGCAATAATTGCATTCACAAGTAATACCAGTGGTTATAATTGTATATTTGTTCTATATTGAGTTGTTTATGTGCATGTTCTTGTTTAATCAAGCATTACCAGTTTTACAAACATATATTCATTCAATATTGAGTTGTTTCTATGCATGTTCTTATTTAATATTTCGTTCGGCACAAACTCTACTTGATTCATCACATTTCAACATTTTGTACACATTTCTACACAAGGTTATTTATTTTACTTTTTCCTAAATAATTGCATGCCACCATGGTATTCAAGACTCATGGAAGGAGGAAGTCACGAATGGACCCTAAAAAAGGGGTGTTAAACTTGATTATATACCTGAATCGGAGGAAGAGTTAGCTGAAGCTAATAAAAACAACAATTTCATACTAGTCCAAATCACAAAACAGAGTTAAAACCAACACCACAACTAGAGGTAACTAATAATGTTAGCGAGGAAGCGCACAACAACATCTAATTTTTTTCTCATAATCGATTGGACGATTGAAAACATAGCTAGAGCGACAAGAGATGTTGAAGAGAATGGGTATTCCATTACGGGTTGTGCAAAAAATTGGGGTGTCTCAACGGGTTCATTATCTAACTAGTTGAATGGTATCACAACTATGAAACATAAAGGACCCCCAACCATTTTAACATCTCAAGAAGAGTCTAAAATTGTACAACATGTGGTTAATATGGGTCATGGTCTACAAATAAACTCATTAAAAGCTCACGTGGCACACATATGTGAGACAAGGAATACTCCTTTTACTGATGGTATGCCTAGCAGATCTTGGTGGGAAAGGTTTAGAAAGAGGCACAAAGATTTGTCTTTAAGGACCGCATAAGGCCTTGATCGTGACTTAGGCTTGACATAGTTGTTTGCTTTTTTATGACAACTTGGATCAAATGTATAAAACTGAGCAATATGGACCACAAAGGATATGGAACTACAATGAAATTGGTGTGCAAGTTGGTAGGAATTGTGGGATGAGGGTGATTGCAAAGACAGGCAGTAGAAGTGTACCCCACATACTCCCAAAGAGTAGAGAGTGGATCATAATACTTTGTTGTGTTAATGTAGTAGGGTAGAGTATACCATGCTTCTATCTTTTTAAAGCACAACAAAAATTAGCTAACTACATTTCCAATTGTGATCTTGGTGCATGTATGAAGCCCAACCACACGCATGGATGACAAAGGAATTATTTTTGAATTGGTTACACCACTTTGTTAGATCAATTTCGGGTGGTGTTTCACCATCAAATAGACATCTGCTCATTTTTATGGCCATGGAAGCCACATGGCATATAAGACAATCTAAGAGGCAAGAGCATTGGGCATTGATCTAATCATTTTACTGCACACCAACCACCGCTACAACCTTTAGATGTTAGCGTGTTTTTTCCATTTAAAACCTACTTCAAGGATGAAAGATCCAAATGGATGGTCAAACATCACAAAGTAGATGTGAGAAGATATGAATTGGCAGCTCTTAGCAGTAAGGATTTTAAGAGAGCATTAACTCCATCGAATATAAAAGTTGGTTTTATGAGGACTGGAATATGGCCTCTGAATAAAGATGCATTGGTCAATGACATGCACCCTAGTAATGCATTCAATGTTGAGCTAATAGAGGAGGAAACAATTGTGGAGAGCATTATGGAGATGGTTGGTTATAACAGAGATGAAATTAAACAATTTATCAAAGATAATGGAGAAGCAATCTAATAAAATGTTGATCAAATCTAAAAAATATGTAGACAACCAACAACAAGCTGATATGTTTAAGCCAGATTGACAAGGATTTCAAGTTGGAATCCGTGTTTAAGTTGAAGAAAGCACACCAACTCATGTGAGTCGACACAAGAACCCGTCACAACCAAATACGAGATGAGTATGCCAACACTAGTTAGTCAACCTAAATGGTTAAAATAAGCTGCTATGAACTTGGGGATTCTAATGGGAAAATTTCTCTTCTATTCCATCCCTTCCTCCTAGCATACCAAGTGGAATAGTCCACTTATAGACACCAATTTTTGGTGTTCCTTCCCTTCACCCCGCGCTCACTCTCTGTCGCCATTTTCAACTTATAAATCTTCCCTCCTAAATTTAATTTATCCCACATAGCATCATTTTCCCACCTTTTCCATCCATACCATTATCTCCCATAATTAATTAATATCTCATTAGCTTTCCCTAATCATCCTTAATTAATTCTAATCTTTCATTAATTTTCTTCCTCTCTCTAGATTCCTCCAACTTATTCTTTCTATGCTCTCAACCACGCCCACTTAATGTTTTCATCCACCCCTTTCCTTTATTTACTCCATTTCACTCCTCCCTACCCATTTCACTTCCTAGATACAACCCTAGCCCGACTAAGCATCCTAAAACCCTAATCCCACTCATAATGGGCTCCTTTTCTCGAGCCCTTCACCCTTCCACCACCCAAATCGATGGGTCCCCGCAATCAGCGGTGACCCATCCGGTCTCCTTCGACCTTATAAAGCCGCCCTTACCCACTCCTTTCTCAGGATGCAACTTTGAAATCTTTGAGCTTCTTGTGATCTTACCTTCATTCGTGAGTGCCTTTTCAACTTCCACAACCATCTTGAAGTCCTCTTGGAGATCTTGTGATTTCATTTTGGAGTTTTAGGGAGATCTCTTCCACCTTTGCATGTTTTGCTTCATTATTGTTATTTTATCATCCATATCAATCACTAACATCTTGTGCAAGTTCAACTGTCATCAAGGACTTAGCCTTAACATAACAAATACTATAGGAAGTGGTAGGAATGAAACTAGAATGAATATGTTGATGCTAGATCTTGCATTTTCTTTTATGCCCCTTTTAGGAAAGGGTAGATCATGCCTTAGGCAACCTAGGCGATTGCGAAGGCACAAGAAATATGAAGCGCCAAATTTTACCTATTTTACAATTTAGCTCCACTAAATTTTCTATAAAATGACTCTATATAGCTCCATAAAACTCTCCATATTCTTTCCCAAAATGAATCCACCACCTTTGTTGCATTAACCTAAATTAAAAATCATAATTGTTGTTTGTAATAAAAAATCAAGGTAGGAAGGTGGAATATTATTCCTAGATAATATATGTTAGGGAGTCCACTTGTATAAGACTTGCATTACTAATGTGAGCCAATATGTCTACCACATTATTGTATAATAATGGAAAAAGAAGATAAGAGAAAAGAAAGCCTACATTGATTTAATGTCTTGAATAATTTATCTAAAAAATATATAAAATACAATTTTGTATAAATTTTTATAAATGTAGATATATAAATGAAATATTTTGATTATGAAAGATATATTTTTTTATTTCTATGTGCATTTCTATATGAGGAATCTTTGTCTTGTTGGGATTAGAATAATGAGCTTCACACCATGTATATGTGTGAATTTGTGTTCTATTCACGCATACATATTTTATTTGTAGTCGAATATTTGAATCTAATTTTTTTATTATTTGGGACTTTTAAGTTGTTTTTTATTCCATCAAATGGTTTCTCCTTTCTTTCTCATTTTGTATTTTCTATACTATCATGTTGAATGTACTCAAAAACCCAAAAATAGCCTATCACACAAGGGGGATTCCCTTGTCAAATGCTAAATAAAGTTGCCCATTTCACAATGATTTCTCTAATATTGCAAAATTATGACACTTAACATTTGACACAATAATAAACTAGATGAAAATCCATAACGACTTAAAATCTTTCCAATATTATTTTATTATTTCTCTATCTCTTTGTTTTCCTCTAACTTAATTAAACATCCTCTCTTAATCTTCTCTTCTCATCTTATAATTCTATTACATACTAATTTAATTATTGTTCTAGAATCTCCTTAATCTCCACTCTTCTAATATCTTTCCTCTTTACTAATCCTTACTTGTATCACCATAACCTTACATATCTCCTTAATCCTTTTGTTTTCTTATATCTCACCTTTCATTTATTTTTCCCAATAGATTGACAATATTTATCAAAAGTTACATCTTTTAGGATCCCTTCTTTTCCTTCCCATCATTCTTTAGGTGCCTTGACACCTAAAGTAACTTAATTTTTTTCCATCAATCCCTTTTCCACAAAGTGTATTGTACTTTATGTAAGAACATTCCTCTTGCTCTTAGAAATTTTGTCTTCTTAGTATTGAAATTAGTTGAACCTTGAATATCCCAAACTATGATGAAGGAATCATCTCATGTTTTTCCATCTTTTCCAATGCCCATTAATCGAGAATCTACACCATTAAGTTGTTTTCATCTTGTCTCATAATCCAAGGCCAAAGGAAGGCTTAGGATCAGTACATCAAACCTATTCATGTTTCTCTATAAAGAGTTCTAAATTCACTACGAATATATTTCTCTTTTTTGTGTTATTTCTTCATGAAAATAAAAATATCACCAATTCTCTAGCTCATTAAATGTTGGCTTCTAAACTAGTAACACATTTTTCCACCGCCTATGTTATTTAGAACATACCTTATGACAAGAATCAAGTACATTATATTAATTTATTAAGTTTAAGAGTTGCATATAGATATGATGTTGGGAAGGAAACTATTAAAGATAATCTACTTAAATAGATTTTTATTTGAAACTCTATGTTATGCATTCAAACTTAATGTTCACATTAGACTTATATAAATCCTCTTCTATCTATAATAAACATGTGGTACATTATGTCATAGTTATTATCTATTTTTATTTCATTCTTTTATCGTGCACATTATATATTTATATCTTTGTTGGTACACACAATGTTCTTTCTCAATACTCATTATGTGACATCTTGCAATACATCCGATTCTAATACAAATATTTCCTACAAACATTACAATATTGAAATGTTCTAATTACTTAGTAAAAATAGACACCATAGATTTGGAGGCCTCACTTGACTTTGAATGCATCCATTTCCAACTATTAGCACTAAGTGAAAACTTAACATGCTTATCATCAATATCAAAAGTGTAAGAAAAAGTATCTTAAACAATTTGTTCCCAAATCTAAATGTTGCGGATAAGTATTTCTTTGCATTACTATTTGAAGATGCAGTTCTAAGAGAGCATTCTCCACTCTTACAAGAGTAAAAATCATTTTAAGGTCAACAATGGGTGATTTAGATTAAATATCCTTTTTTTTGACAATTGAATGTGACATTACTACAACAATCAATTATAATGATGTCATTGACAATTTTGCTATATTAAAAGGCAAGAAAAAGCCTTTCTAACCTTACTCGTATGTTTGTTAAAAATTAATTATAAAACATTTTCAAAAAGTGAGAGGGGAGATAACTCTAAGTATTGCCTAAGGCACTCAAAAGCCTTAATTTGGCCTTGCTTCTAAGTTGCTACTCTTCTTAGACCTTTGAAACTCTAATAATTTTTTTAATCTTTTTATTACAAAAACGTTCGCAAGTGAAGTTTATTCAAAATTGTTTGGCTAGCTAATGGAAATTATATTCAAGTAATCAAGAACGTACGATGAAAATGTTGGGGCTAGCTCTAGCATTTACTTTTACGTGCCTTTTAAGTTGCTACTCTTATTGGATTATTGAAACTCAAAATAAATAATTTCATCTTTTTTATTAAACATTTCCATATTTTACTATTGACGTAACCATTGAACCTCTTTTCCGTGCAAGTGCTAGTAAGTAATAAATTGAATATGCGTAGAGAAAGAATAGAAAGTGTCATTCTCATACTCCTAATAGATAGGAGGGTCTTAATTATAGTCATTTATGAGGTGCACATATTCTTAACCTATTTGAAATTGTGGCCAACTATACTCTATGGGTCAACTTAGAAGTACAAAACAAAGGAAACAAAAGGAACTTAAAAATATGTGAAGAAAAAAATAAGAAAAATATTAAAGCCAAACTTAACAAATGGTCAACAAGTTATTTTTATTTGTTGTTCTTGTTGTGGTCTCATGGAAGAGGGCTTTCTATATTTTCTGTGTTGTTATTATTGAGAAAATATATGATCATTTTTCAATGTAGTGGTGTCATAAATTTGTAATTTAGTTGTGTTAAGAAATTCAAAAATTCAAAAATTCAAAAATTAGGAATTACATGTAAATAAGTCTTTCAAAATTTTATTAAATTTTAAAATCTCAAAATAAATATGATTCATGGTACCATATTAAGGATAAGTCTTTAAGTTAGGAGGGAATTTCAACCCCTTTTGCCCTTTTTTTTGTTAGTAAAGGTTACCACCTACTAATTTGAGGTTTTTATTTGAGATGAAAGAAGATTTTATTCATGTAACTACATTTTTTTTTTTAGAAATTATTGAGGAATCATTACATATTATAATTTAGCCCATCAACCAACCTAAGTATTATTTATCCTGGCGTGAGGACTAGACCACTAGCTGTACAAGTTTCACACAGCCTCCCTACAAATGGCGGAGCCAGACCTACTCAGACTCCATGGGACCCAGACTTATGAAGTAGGTGGTTGAATGCTGCACCTAATCAATGACATATTCTTCATTGGTAAACCATGTTCACGCTGCATTCGCTTACCCATCTGCCGGTTACCATTTTATTGGTCCGTTAAGCAGGTGACCAGTGGCATCTAAACCTGCGTGATGTTTAAGCTCTGTGAAAACTAGGTTTACAAGCATTTTCAAAGAAGATTAAAGAGAAGAGAAAGAGGAAGGCTCAAACAAATGTGTAATGAGAGAGGAGGAGCAATACTTGGGGAATCGAAAGATGGAGACGAGAAGGGTATTGTTGTGGTTAACTGGTATGGGCGATGTGTCTTCACCCAGGGAATTATTAATACTGTGTTGCTGCCATTGCAACTTTTGCTTGGTCTGTGGCAGATCGCCAAGCTCACGCCTCTTTGGGCGGTTATGAGGTGCACCATGTCCTGGTTAATGATGCTTTTTTTTTTTCCTTGCCTCTCTTGGTGCTGCTCAGATTACATCCTACTCAAAAAAATGGAGGGTCGAGTCTTCAAAAGAGTGATCTGTTATGTGACCACACCAGTACATGATCTGGCAAAGAAGAAGGATGTTTGGATTTCTGAGAGTCCTGTTCAGGTATTTAATTACTTGGGCCAAGAATTCAAGTTGGAGCGAAAGCGTGAAGAGAAAGGAATGGAATCCGAGGGAGGAGACAAGTTGTGTGAGGAAGGACTAGACATCCTGCTTTTGAATGATGCCCCAAATATTATGTGACAGATGAGATATGGCACTCGATTTTGTGCATTAAAGAAGTGTTGACTGATAAGAAAGAAGAGGAGAAGAGTGATAAAAAGAAAGTGGGTAAAGTGTTTATCAAAAATCATAAGGAAATTTGGGAAGAAGTGGTAACAGGGCGTGTGATGCGGAAACTGGAAGAAGTGCTTGACTCTGTGATTTTGGATAACCACACGGTCAGTCGTCTTGACCATGAATACTTTTTGCCTATTGATTTAATATCGTCGGATGAGAAAATACTCAAGGTTTTAAACTTGTTGGGGTTGTATCTACAGAAAGATAAGCATATACACTGGCTCATTCCTGCATTGCTGAGTTTAACAGCCGCAGTTCTGGGGCTTTGCTCCACACTGAGGAGGTGTGTTTACAGTGGTATTAATACGCTCTCCCGCGGCGCCGTACATTTTCTGTGTGACCACCTGAATGATTTCTCATGGAGGAGACAGGCGTATTCTTTGGGGAACTGGATAGACAACTTGAAGCCCAGCAACGACTTGCAGTCGAAGGTTGTGCGCGGCGACATTAGGGCGCTCATTGCTGGAGGTGCGAGAGTCGATAATGGCAGAAAGCATTATGATAATGCTTTCCACGGTGCGATCAGATTGCCCGATAACGATGAAGAAACTTTAAATGACATTGAGTTAAAGTTTAACCAGGGGGGAAACGTAGTAAAGAGGTCCTTTGACTGCGGTACGTTCAGTATAGATTGTGAGTTTCACAGTGCAAATGGTTCATTAGAGGAGGGTGCCCAAATTAATGGCAAATGTTTATTAGAGGCGGGTAAAGTTGCATCCATTGATGTTGACTGTAACAGTGAGGAGGCTAAGAAGCTTTTCAAATTTGCTTATCATATGGCTCACAGTCAGTCAGGTTCGCTGAGAAGATATGATCCCAACACCAAAACAGTGCAGGTCCGGCGGTTCAGGGAGTCAGTCATCGCGTATGTAAGAAGCGGGTATCCGCCTCTGTATGCATTGGATTTGAAGAATGTAGTTGTCAACTGAATTGACGTTCAAATTCTCACTCTCTTTTCATGTTGCATTACCTACCCTTTTTTTATTAAACAGCCAAATGAAAGTGCATTAAAAGAAAAACTTTTTCAGTTCTTCCAATTTAGGTAAATGTAATACAATATTTCTTTTATCTTCTAAGTGAATTTGTATTATGATTCCATTAAATAGAACTAAACCTCATTAAATAGAACAAAGGTTTAGGTTTATCACTTGAAAGCAGGCTTGGAAATTGACAGGCTGTAGGCCGTTTTTTTTTGTGATTTTAACTGTATATTAGAGGTGAATTTTTTATATATATGAACTGTAAACAATGACAGTACAGCCACCTGAAAAGAGCTAAGCTGTTGGAGAATTTTGATTTGAAAGGCACACATAATTTAAAATTCCAGGGCTACTTGAAAGTGAATGTGTATTTGTATTAAGATTCAATTAAACAGAATATGTGCTTGTGTATACTTAATGTTGGTGCTTTAATTGCTTGAGTTCTTTTTAATGACATAAGTTACATTTTGTAAAATAAAAAAATTCAATATGATTTAGTTTATTTATTTTTAAAATTTAATTAATAAATAAATAAAATATAGAATTTAGAAAAAAATTGATATATAATTTTTTTAATATAATATAGGTATTTTTTATAATATGTTTGTTTCTTTTATTAACATTATATTTGTTTAGAAACCAACCATTACATAGATATCCGTATTTCCAATTATAAACAATGATTATATCTATGTCTAAGCCTTCCTTTAATTAAACAGCCACAACTAAAGAGCATCCAATCTGTCAAAGTCACCCAAGAAACGACCCTGGCCCTGATCCTATCCGCCTATTGATTCAAAACAATCTCTTCAATATATATATTTAATATTTAGAAATTTAAACTTACAATTTTTATATTATTAAATGTAAAAAAATGATGAGAAAATTTCTATTATATATAACAAAGATTTTAACATTATATTAAGAAATATCTGTGATAATTATCTTATAACAATTTATTGAACAGACAAAAATCTAAAACAATAATTGAAACCTGAATTTAATATAGACATTATATTAAACTTAATAATAGGACTAATATATAATCAAATATTTAAAAAAACAGTGCTCTCCCATATTCTTAAAATTGTAAGATAGGAGATCGTGATAGGAAGAATGTGACTGTAAGATAGGAGATGGTGATAGGAATAATGTGACCACTGTAGCCTCTCCCTCCCTGCCAAATTAAACTACTTGTAATGAATGAATTAAAAAAAGATTTTAATAAGATGCAAACAGTCTAAGGTCAAACATAAAAACTATAACCAGAGTGGAAACTGGGTCACTGTTTCCAATGAATGCTCCGCATGCGCAGGGCTGTGGGCCAATGGAGCAGGCACTCAAATTTAACCCTCACCAGAAGCATGCGCAAACGTCTCTTTCACTGTATTAAAATAATCTGTACCCGGCGATTCATTCGTACGTTAGAAAAATCCTGTTCCATGAGCCATCGTTAAGTATGCCATTTTGTCAGGATAATATTCAGCACTCAGCAGCTTTGACAAGCTGTTAGGCGTACGCCCTACCCATCACTTCACAATATTGGAAATGTTTGCATCGTCATTTACGCCGTATTAGGTAATGGAGTTGGGAGAGGACAGTGGACTAGACTTTTGGAGCGCTTATCTATGTAAGTACCAAAATATATATGCCCATCCAACAATTTCTAAGGTCCTATAAGTACCTACCGCACTCTTTATCTAGAGTCTAGACTTCACTCTTAAAAGGATCTCTTTGTTAATATCCTCTCGTTACATCTTTTCTTGGGGCAACATTTTATGCTAACCATTTACTATTTTCTTCCCCCACCTTGAGCAAAATGGTGATAGCTATTCTCTATACAAAATACACTCACCATGTTTAAATTACTTTCGAAACATATGTATGCCCATCCAAAAGTTATCTAAATTTGATAGGTAGAAAAATATTCTAACATGAGTCTAACAATGGCAGGGACAAGTAGGTGGTTGACTTTAATCGAAGTTTGATTGGTTTCATTCACTAGTTCAATTCTCCAACAAGTGACGGTGCATATTAATACAAAAATTAATACGTGAACTACCATAGTCGATTGTATGAGTCCATTAATTGGGAGTCTTAGCTCGCACCGACAATTCAGTTAAAACTTGGTATCATCGTTAGATAGTAGTCATAAAGGTTGGTTGATCTCTTTCTGAAATCATTGCTTGTATTAAAGTATTTATAATATATACTACTTTTGATTGTCTTCGTTGCATGAATAAATGCTTGCCTAAGAGGTCATTTAAACCTTTATATTGTTTGCATTGCGAAGTCCAACTTATATCATTGTCAAAAGTTAGAATTGCTCATGAAGGATAAATAAAGGTAATGATTTTGAGATCCTTACCTGTGCAAAGCGATGAAGTTGGATGCATAGGGTAAATCCAGCTTAATGTATCGACCAATACCCAAGCATATCAACATATCCTTCCAAAGCGTCCGCAACACCCATACTTTGTAGCTCGCCGCTTCTAGATCCACCAACACAAGAAGCCCGGGAAGTGTTCTTGGCCCACTCGAGATAGGCGCCCGGGAAGACACTCAGAGAACCATATAACATGTCGTCCCGAGCAACAATGATGAATACTCGTGAGGTAGGGGAGTAACAATCTAAAGCACCCCATGATCCACAACATTTTTCTTTGTGGCATTTACGCCACCTCGCAACCCCTTCAACCATAGTGTCAACTTATTTTTTTAGAAAACTTTTCCTCCAACCATGTGCCCAAAAACCAAATTTCATGGTGGCAGAAGAGGTCCACCATCCTCTAATCCTAAAAAGATTCCCTTTAGGAGAGATCATTGAAGCTCTACCGCCGCATGTCGTCGATACCCCGCACTCCGCCATGATGAGCATTGCTTAGGGTTTGAGAAGTCTTGAGAGACATCGTGAATTATTCTAAAAGTGGTTTTGGATAACTCTTGCGTCATAATACCAGGACATGCCTCGTCGCATTGAACCCAAGATTCATGCCTGCCCGACCCACGTTGCATTAAACACCAAGCCGGCTTGGCACCACATCGAGAGACCACCTCCACCACCAAATTAGTTGACCCACCTAACACTACATAACCAAGTAACAACGAGCTATAATCCACATATAATCCACCGGAGACCTCCCACATATAATCCACATTCCCCACCGCTAGGGTAAACCCGATGTGCTAAAAGTGGTTTTTCGATAACTTTCGTGTCGTAATGTCGACATGCCTTGTCGCATCGAACACGTGGATTCATGTTTACCCCGACCCACGTCACATTCAAAACCAAGTCAACTTGGCACCACGTCGAGAGACCACCTCTACCACCGAAGCAATCGACCCGACTGACTGCCAGCCAAGTAACGACAAGCTATAAAGGTGGTCACTCAGGGGAATGGACCACGAGAACTCCCACATATAACCCACATTCCATCGCTAGGGTAAACCCGACGAGCTAAAAGTGGTTTTAGATAAATCTCATGCAATAATGCTCGAACACACCTCGTTGCATTGATCAACAAAGGATTCATGCCTACCCCGACTCATGTCACATTGAATACCAAGTCGATTTGGCACCACGTCGAGAGACCACCTCAACGATCGAAGAAACTAACCCACCTTGACACTTTGCGCTTAGCAGGGTAACAACGAATTATAAAGGTGGCCCTGGGAATGGACCTCGATACCTCCCACATATTACCCACATTCCCCACCGCTAGGGTAAATGTGAAAGACTAAAAGTGGTTTTGGATAACTCTCTTGTCGTAATGCTAGGACATGCCTCAACTATATCAACACAAGATTCATGCTTGCCCCCCGACCCACGCCACATTGAACACCAAGTTGACTTGGCACCATGGCGAGAGACCACCTCCACCACCGAAATAGCTAACCCGCCTAACATTGCCTAACCGAGTAACAACGAGCTATAGAGGTGGCCAACCTGGGGGAATAGACCTGAGACTTGTCACATATAACCCACATTCCCCATCAGCAAGGTAAATCCGACTTGGTCTCTATGCGCTTGGGTTTTGATTTTCTACCTAAGTTTGATTTTTCCTAACAATGTGATCCATGTTGGAAAATGGATTTTATTAGGTTTAATTGGAGGTTGAAAGTACACGCTCCTTGAAGACTTATACTAACTATTGTTTTATTAATTTTATTCGCAAGGGTGCTAATAGATGTTTAGATATTTAGTGGATAATGATTTTAAAGTTTTGGATAATTATATGACTCCAAGTTTAAACTACGGGTAAAAATTATTCTCACATGCATTGTCACACATATGTTTTGCTTTTTGGTATTTGGAGGAATCATTACACATTACAATTTAGCACAGTCTCTACCAAATTCTCGGTAAACTTTAACTCAAGGCGTGAGGAAGGGACCACCAGGTGCACAAGTTTCATATTGCATTCATTCAGTTGAAACCTAGGTTTCATACCGCCTTCCGTACGATTAGTGAACACTTCATAATGCCTTCATACAATCACACTCTCGGGGACATTGGTTGGACTACTTCACAACACTCAAGGACATTGGTTGGACTACTTCGACAACACTCGAGAGATATTCGTCGACTATTCCTCATGTGCGGACTTGCCAATAGGGTTGAACCTTGAACTTCCTCTTAGTAAATGCCCGGACTTTACCAATCAGCCAAGACCCCATGGCCATCACACATATGTTTTTATAAATATATAATATATATGAAGACTTTGTTGAAAAGTTAAACGAACAATATAATTAAAAAAATACAATGCAATGTAGTTAGTAAAACATTGCCCAAAAACTTATAAATCACAAAGTTGAATTGCATGCACTCTATAATAGTGATTCTATGAGTATGTTTGTATTGTGT
Source organism: Taxus wallichiana var. yunnanensis (assembly GCA_018340775.1). NCBI lineage: Eukaryota > Viridiplantae > Streptophyta > Pinopsida > Cupressales > Taxaceae > Taxus > Taxus wallichiana. The sequence goes on from CM031243.1 coordinate 607,197,020, forward strand.
ATAATTTTTCAATAAAATGAAACCACTTAATGGACAAAAGTCAAAAAAAAGATTAATATGAAAGAAGCAATGAAAACAATGTAAGGATGTTGATATCATAAAATATCATGGCATTATCTTCGATAAAATATAACAATTGACTAGACAAGAAAGCCCTTTTAAGTTTTGGTATGATCAAAACAATGAAAACAACATCATGTTGCATATATTAAAAAAAAAAAAGTGGTACTATAAGATATCAGGCCATAACCTTTTCGGGGTTGGAATCACTCTACATCAGATGTGCCTATATTCATTATGTATGATATGATATGATATGATAGTGGGACTCGTGGGAGGACAGAGTCTTCTGTCTCGTTCGAAAATTCCAAAACGTCAAAAACATTCATATTCATTGCACTAGTAATGTATTTTAAACTTCGTGGCATTAGATTAGATTTGTCCCTTGGCCAGACCCATGTATTCATCTCTTCAACAAAGGAATCTTGTCTTTCCAATATATTGGGCATCCCTCACGCTCTGTGATGGAGTTTTCACATTGGTCGGCCATGAATAAATTCGTTTCAATTATTTGAAAAGACAACCCTTCCACGGAAGGAATTAATTTACCTGTTTATCAAACGCATGTTTACAACGAGGCTTGGGTAGAAATTATTGCATTAGATTCTTTAAGACGACAAAAATATCACTTGGAAATGAAGATTGGAGATTGGGATTATAGTACAAGGAAAAGAAATGGAACACATGAAAATGGAAGGCTAAGGTGCAAGAAAAGAATTGAGAAAATGGAAATTAATGGAAAAGATGCAGCGGAAAACAAAGCAATGAAGATGCTCGGAAAAACAGTAGAAAAGACCGAAGAATTTATTTAAGATCTCGAGAAGAAAGATATAAATGACAGATGAATGCATTAAACAAGCGGAGGAGTGGCAAAAGACGAAAAGGCTATTGTTGTACTGGTTCAAGGGTGTACAACATATGTCTTCAGCCAAGGCAATTTGTAACATAGTGTACAACATATGCCGTTGCAACTTATCCTCGCTCTTTGGCAGATCATCAAACTCACGCCTCTCTGGGCGGTTTTGTCGTGCACCATGTCCTGGTTAATCATGACTCTTTTTCCTTGCCTCTCTTGCTGCTGCCCAGATAATTACATCCTTCGCAAGAAATCTGATGGTCGCGTTTTCAAGAAAGTGGTATGCTATGTGACCACACCAGTACACAATCTTGCGCCCTCGCCTGCAAATGAGAAGCTGAATTCCAAGAATCATGACCTTGCGCCCTCAGTCTCACCTGCAAAGGAGAAGCCTTCCAAGAATTCTGTCCAAATCAACTACTTGGACCGAAAATTCACTCTGAAGCGAAAATTCACTCTGAAGCGAAAATTCAGTCCGGAGCGTAACCTTGGCCAGAAATTAGAGACTCGTGTCGAGGTGAATGGAAAGGAATATTGTGAGGAAGGAGACAAGTTGTGTAAGGATAATTTCATACTGGAGCCGAAGGACGGAGACAAGTTGTATGTGAATGATGTATTGAAATATTATGTCACAGATGAAATATGGCACTCAATTTTGCGCCTCGAAGAAGCGTGTGGTAAAAAAGAAGTGGGTGATAAAAGGAAAGTGTTTATCAAAAACCATAAAGAAATTTGGGAAGAAGTGGTGACGGGGCGTGTGATGAGCGTGGATGAAGTGCTGGATTCTGTGATTTTGGACCAGCACACAGTTAGCCGTCTTGACCATGAATACTTTTGCCCAAGGATATAACATCGTCCGAGGACAAAATACTCAAGGTTTTAAACGTGGTGGGTTTATTCCTACAAAGTCACAGTCACAATCAGAAGCACATACATTGGCTCGTTCCTGCATTGCTAAGCTTAACATCCTTAGTTATGGGTTTTAGCACACAACTGAGGTGTTTTGTTTATGGAAATATCAGAATGTTGTGCTGCACTCCTATACAGTTGCTGTGTGACCACCTGGATGATTTCTCATGGAGGAGACAGGTGTATTCTTTGGGGAACTGGATAGAAAACTTGAAGCCCAGTAACGACTTGCAATCGAAGATTGTGCGGGGCGACGTTAGGGCCCTCGTTGCTGGAGGTGCAAAAGTTACTGTTGACTGTGCAACCTTGTTCGAGATCCAGGGTGCATTTAAGCTACCCCAAAGAAAAGATTCCTTTAAATGTGGCACATTTTATATAAATTGATTGAGTTGTAAACTAGTGCTATGAGTTGAAGGTATAGGCAAGAAAATATATGTTTGGGTATTGTTCTAGTGGCTTATGTAATCTTAATACATGCTAATAAACATATGAAATGTTGATTAGTGGTGATCTAAATAATAAAGGTTATTAATTTGGACAAAGGAATATAAACCTAGACCTAAAATGGCGCGACATGGTGAACATACACCTAGACCTAAGTGGACCCCCTACGAGTTGGACATAGATGATATTAACTTATCAAAAGGTATGCTAGGTTGAAATGTGGCTACATGGCAAGAATGGTAAGTAATGGAAAGTTGTAGGCAAATTGGAAAGGTGGTGGCAGAGTTTTTAGGTTTAATCACCATTAATAAGGTCGACTCCTCGGCAGCAGTTTGCTTTCCCGAGAAGCCAACTCCAATTTCATTTAAACTTGCACTACACTCCTTAGCCCAGTTTCCTTTGTTTTGTTCACTCTGCTATTTTTGTGGGTGATGGGGAAAACAAGATCTCTCCGCCATTGTGCATATTTTTCGGTCGAAGGCAGGATTGTGAGCTCGAATATGGAGCTATTTTGTTGCAAAAGGGAATATTTTACTCACAGTAATGTGGTTTCTGATTCCAAGGAGGTTTTACGAGGAAGAAAAATAAATCTTGGGAAAGACATACAAAACCCGCATGAGCTCTTTCTCTCTCTGTAACATTTTTGTTATGATTTGATATTGGCATTCGGTGTTTTGTGGGGTTGTTTACTAGAAAAATGCGGTTATATTGTTATTGTATTAATTGTATGTAGTATATTACATTTGCATGTCAAGAATGAGAGTTGGGTATTTGTTTTACCTTGAATAGGGTGAAATATGAATTGGGTTGAGTTAAGAAGAGTTTGTATGATAAATGTGAAGTTATCTTAAATGATTTATGGTTGGTTGGATATCTCGTTAATTGTGAATTGCCTATTTCTTCTTTCTTGTTAGCCAAAATTTGAACCGGGTTGATTATAAAGGGTCAGTATCTTAAGTTTGAGCTATCTTATCTAATTTTATGGGTATATGAAGCATTATTAGCTAGATATGATTGATTCTTGTGAATCTAGGAATAAGATTTAATGGGTATATTTATTTAACCCAAACAAGTAATTAAGGTATTTTAATGTGGGTGAAGTTTATTGTGCTTGTTTTCTTTGTATATTGTGAATCAAGATAATTGATTGTGGAACTATGTGAAGAAATATTAAGCCCCAGTACTCTTGTTGTTTTCTTTGTTGAGAACAATATTAAGAATTGGGCACTTTGTTACTTTACGAAAATGGGAACATGTTAAATTGGGTATAAAGGTTTGTATGATTGTGTGTAGGTTATAAGGAGTATGTTGTATCTTGCATAAGTAGGTGATTAGTATAGTATTTGTATGGTCATGTAAATTGGACTACCTATTTTGTGTTCTCAATATTGAAATGAACTCGAGTGTTTATTTTTATGAATGTATGGAAAAGTAATAAACAGTAGGTAGCTACATGCATAATTGTATGCTTGTTTAATGAAGTAAGTGATGTAAGAAGTGAACTGGTCAGTGGGATTTGTTTTAATTGATTTTTGATTTGTGTGAAAAAGAAGGTACCATTTAAATAGTGTGGATGCAACATAGATTGTCTATATGTATTTTGAGGAAAGGATAGGATTTGGGTTCTAAAGACTTTTACTAGGTTGTATCGATTGCTTATCTCGATGGAAAAGACAGAGAGGAATGAAAGTCATTTCTGTTGTGTTGGAATGAAGAAAATAAATTTTCACATTTGAATGTGTTAAGGATATTGATTAAGCAAATATTGGAAAATAATGCTAAATCCTAATTGAGTTACAACGCAAATATAGATGTGCAATAAAGTAAACATTTGACACGAGCAAGTAAGCTAATAAATTTAAAACCCTAAGTGTAAGAGAGAGGGTAAAATACTTAGTCAATTCACAATAAATTTGATGTAGTGCCGAGCTAGAAATCGATGAAGCCAAAAAGTAGAATGTCACAATCGATCCGAGAAAGATGTAAAACTATTAGGAAAAGTCGACTAGGGTGTCTATGTAGGGTTAGGGGTGTTGCAAAGCTTCTCTGGGCTGCTGTGGATGCTCGTAACCTTGGAAAATCAATTTCCCAAGGTCACAATATGTTTGCTAATGGTCACCTATGTGTTGCTATCCGATCGTTGAGCTCACTTGAAACCCGCAGAAAGGGCACTTGCAAAACCCCAAACACATCAAATCCTAAAAAGAAAAATATGTAAATAGGGAGTCGGACTAACCTCGATGGTCACCCGACTGAGTGAACTTACGATTTATGTGTTGCTGCTACATTTCAGACTCCATGTAGTTCTCTGTGTATGTGTGTAGAATCATGCCCTAGGTGGCTCTTGTGTCAGAAACACTTGAATAGCGAGAAATAACTAGATGTAGTAAATGTAGATAATTGTGTACATGAAAAAATGAACTTCCCCTCCTATGCATGTATGCAGAAGTAATAGTCCCTTGTCCCTTGTGTGGAGCTAGATGGATGCTTAAATGCTCTTAGAATGCTCTTGGATGCAACCTTACGTGGTGATAGTAAATGCTTAGTGTTTGTTCCTCATAATGGTCACATAGCTTTGTATTTATATGATTCCCTTGTTTGAATTTCGTGATTAACCACTAAAAGGCCGACCACCAAGAAACTAAGATGCCTAACACTAGAAAGGACACAAAATATGCGAGCAAGATACTCGACGACCATGTTGTAGTCATGTAAAATATTCAACTAACTTCCCGGTAAGCTATACATAGTGTTTTTCCACCGTGTCAAGTCTACAATGCTAAATGAGGGATCAAATCAACAAAAATTCCAAAGTAACTTAACATTTACATATGTTTGATATAACCTGCAAGTTATGTATAATTTCTAGTTATTTTTCTTTGGCAAGTAGTTTCTTGGTCAATTATATAAGTGTAACAATGTTAGTGGGAAACTAGGTCTTTACACTATTGTGAACATAACAGGGAGATAAAAGAATTATTTGGGAAGACCCTATGTAGTTGGGTATTTTTTTAAATGGTAAATATGGGGGTTTTGGGAGGACCTACATCCTATTACAAAAGCCCGTAAGGTAAGATACAACCATGAAGTAGAACAATGAAAGGCCCAAAGGCAAAGGAGCAAAAGACCAAGAAGGCCCAAACCGGATGAAGAAAGAGAAAATTGTCCTCAAGCGGGGAAAAGAAGAGTTATGGCTAACGTCGGTTCTGCATAACAAACCCGCAACCACAAAGTGAAAGAGAAGAAGCAACCCCAACAATACTACAAAAGGGGCAATAGAAAGAAGAAAAAGGGAAGGAAGGGAGATGCACCCCAAAAGAGCTATATGACCAAAAAGTAGAAGCGAAGATGGGAAGGAGGGAAAATGAGGACAAAAGGAGGAAGATCGAGATTTCCTTCTTTCCCTTTTTTGAATGCACTACTCCGCCACTTTTCCTTTATAATCATCTCTTAAATAAGAGGATTGTATTCGGATAAGTCCATGGGAGTGGAGATCTATAATTCCTTATCCAGGGGATGGGCATCATCCTTATCCGAATCGAGTGATTGGATTCATGTGGCCACTTAATTCCTACAGATGACCTCTCTCTAAAGAGGGGGATTAATCGATGGCTTCCTAGCCTCCTTAGAAGGTGCAATATTTGACCGTATTGAATTTGGTGGGGCTATAGTTGCAGCTTCTTGATCTTTAGATTTAGTATCGCCTCTTCATCATCGAGATCCAATGGGCTTCATCGTCGGGAATAAATCCTTTTTCCTAGGCGCTTGGGCTTTCTTCTTAGGATAGGCTACATGGAGGTGACACGATGTCCTGCACTTCGGCATCCGAAGGTCATATTTTCATAGTCCATAATTTGAGTATGTTTCGTATCACCCATCTTGAGGACCATTTCATCCGAATATCCCTTCTAAGGTCTACTTCTACACAAATCCGACAAATGTATGGAAACTTCTCTGCTTCATCCACGCTTCCTCTTGTTTTCTTCTTTGATGAACCACCCTAGAAGTTTACCGATTTCCTCTATCAGAAAGAAAAATTGAAGAGGAAGATTAGGAAATCTCACCCAAACAGAACACATATAATAGAGAAGGCATTCAGATTGAATCGAGGAAACCATGGGGTAGTGAAAATACCCACTGATCCCCAGAACCAAGGACCTTCTTCAATTACCCTATGATGATCCTCCGGATCATGCAAGTAGACGATGAAGAATCCTCAGGCACAAAGGAAGTATCTACAATTTTCTAACAACGAGGAGCGAATCCATTAGATCAAAGCATTAGTTGACAATCACACACCATATAATATGCTGATGATGGCATTTTCTTGAAAGATTTGTAAAAATTCAAAGAATCTTCATCATATAATTCCAAAGCAAGGGGATTTAATAGCTTGCTCCACAATGTAGGTGGGAGGAGGAGGAGATATATGAGATTTTGAAGAAGTGAAATTTTTAAGAGAGCCTCTTTAAACAATGTAGGGTATCATTCTTTAGCTCCACCCCGTAGAAGACTAGTCATGAAAATCATGGAATCCCTCTCGATCCTGTAAGATATGAGTAGGGATTCGTCCTTAAGAGATTTTCTTGCAAAAACTAAGCAAAGTAGGAATTTTTTTAGTGGCAAATATTCCATTTTAGGAAAATTTGAAAAGGTGATTGTTTTGGAGCATGTCGTGCCATGTTCGCCTAAAATTTACCTTATATATTTTTAGGGGTCGGCTTTGCAAACCCTCAAAACATCTACTATATAAACCTAGGTGATTCACTAGGTAGTATACTACTAACTTACTACTAGCTTACTGAGGTATCGACATATCAAGTATCGTGAACTTGTAGGGTAGGTTGTTGACGCATGACAAGAGGTTGTTGACACACGACATGAAGTTGTTGACATGCGGCAGAGGTTGTTGCAGCGCGACATGAGGTTGGTGACACATGATAATCATGTGTTGTTGACACATGACAGAGGCTACAGATGCACGATAGGGGATTTGAATTTTGCAGTCATGCGATAGTGAGTTTTTTGTCGTGTGACAACAAGATTTTTGTCGTGTGAAAACAAGTTTCTATGTCATACGATAAAACTTACTACCGCACGACAACAACCTTAATTTCGTATGTCTTGAAAATCGTGCAAAAAATGTTGCACACAAACCCCAAAAAAATCACTTGTTTCGCGGAAGTGGTTCTGGGGATATTCGCTAGGGATTTTCCACCTTCAATTTCCCAGAAGTCGCTTAAAATGAACCCCGAGTCAAAGATATTTTCCGACATAACAACTTATGCGAAAGGTTTTTTTTGAGATCCTTACCCTGTGTAAGGCAATGGAGTTGGATGCACAGGGGTAAATCCACTCAGCGATGGACCAAAGACATGAAGCAGATCAACATCTCCTTCCAGAGCATCACAACACGCATATTGTAGCTCGCTACTTCCGATCCACCAAAGACTAGAAGCTCGGGGAAGTGTTCTCGGCCCAACTCGAGATAGGAACTTGGGAAGACACTTTGTAGAACCATATAACATGTCATCACGAGCAAGAAATGAAAAAATTAAAGGTAGGGTAA